>OU342745.1:215800352-215977679 GCA_910589775.1 Avena eriantha
TCACTCCTCGAGTCACATTTTTAAAGAGGTTAAAGCAAACCAAAACATACAAACAAGGCGAACAGAGCGAGGGCTCGCCATGTCCTTTGCAGACAACACACATCAAGCAGTACAGAATGCACTTATGCAAGCAAACACGGTCAACGCCAGGAACCAAGGACTTAACTACTCGCGAAGTAGGGGAATCCTATTCTTAGGACTATTGACCCTAGATCTCATCTTTCTTCAGGTCGGAGTCACTATCTTGTCGATAAAGTCTTTGTCATATCTTAGACGCTTCTTGATAGGGCACCTGAGGTCTTCTGATTGTGAGGATTCCGCGGGTAGAGCGATATTGTAGTCTCCTTGTGTTTGCTGGTAGTTGCTTGTCTTCATCTTGTTCTCATTGCCTTCACCGGGTTCTAGATTCTAGTTATTTAAAATCTGGAGGTTTGAGTTTGGACGAGAGTTAGACGAAATCATTTTCGAAAGCATTTACTTAGAGTAAGAGAAGAAGTAGAACTTTTTGAAACTCATTGAGAAACTAGTTTTTGAAAGCCAGGGTTTTCAAAATAAGGTTCCTGTCTAGCGACCATGCTAACTAAGGTTCTCCTATAGTCAGGATGGCTTTGATACCAAGTCTGTGGGGCCCCGGATTAATCCTCGGGGATATTCCTGATATGCGTACAACCATGATCTCATGATCAGTTAGTCGTGGTACATAACCGACAAGTATCATTACATCATCCAAAACATACCGAATCACAACACTTACATAGGTGCCTCTATGGCTACATCGATAATCACCAGCAGAGCTTCATCAAGCGCAAAGCTCGAGCCATGCCTTAACCTACAGGAAACTGACTGAGAGAATGTCCTAGCTCGCATAGTCGCCTTCATCATCTTCTTCTTGAGATCTAGCCAAGTTAATAGCCAGGGACAATGCCAGTGAGTACTTTGAATGTACTCGCAAACCACCTTAAGAGAATAGTAATAACAAGGGGATATGCAATATGGCTGTAGTAGTAGGAGGGCTCCAAGAGGGGTTGTTTTCTAAATAGTTTCTCTTATAGATATAGCATCTACATAACTTTGTTGAAAACTTTTGTAAACCATTTTGGAAACCATTTCGAAAAGTTTTGGAAAAACATCAGGACTGGGTCACCCATTTGTTCCCGATTTCCGGTCGTCCCACGACCAAACTCCTTCCATTCCGTTCTGACCATCCCATGGTCAAAACAGGAATCCTTTCCGACCATCCCATGGTCAAAACATTTTTCAAAGCCTTTGCTTTTCCGAAATCCTTTTTGAAAACAAAACCAGCAGCGCTCTACAGAAGTTTGTCCAACCGGTCCTTAACCACGGACACGACTATTCGAATAGATTTACACTCTGTAGAAGTTGTACACTTTACCCACACCATCCGGGTACACTACCCTGATCTTCACCGATCGTGGGTCGAGTAACCGATCTAGACTCTCCGGATGTCCACTCCAATATAAGTGCCTACCGTATGAGTGTTAATCCCCTCAAAACCGGGACGTCGGGCGAGGACCAACCGGAGCGCTTTTTCCACTTCTCGAGTGTGCGCTTTCAATGAGGGGCTCATAGTAACGCGTGGAGGCCTGCCGGCCCTTTGTTCCTTCTCCAGGTCCCACCTTCATCGGAGGAGGCCCACCCTCCAGGGATGCCCGATCCCCTGTAGTTGTTGCGAGGCATCTTATACCAGAATAGACAAACATCAAATCCAGCCCTGTCCCATTCCAGAGTAATGTGGTTGCACATGGTTAAGTTGTTATAGCTAAACTGCAAAAACCTTTTTCCTCCGGTTTTCCTCCAGCATTTTGTAAAACAAAACCTTTTTCTTTCTCAACAACTCTTGGGAGGTCCCACCAAACTAAGGTTTTATCATAAAACATTTGGTAAACCTTTTTTCGGGGTCTTCCCATCCGCTATTTTTTGCTTCGGCTAAAACGGGGTCTCCAAAGGGGCATGGTGGGTATGCACCATCTATTCTACTAGGGTCAAGTAGGTGTCACCAAGGGGGTTGTACTTAGTAGTACCAAAGTGTAATGCTTTGGAGGAGCCAAACCACTACCATATATATGTATATATCAACATATAGTAAAACAATGCAGTTTTTAATAAACAGTAGATAAAAAATGCATACGTAAAATAGTAGGACAGGGCTTATGAGCAAGAAGGTGGCTTGCCTGATATCAGCAATATGGCATAGTTGTCCTTGGACTTCTTCTTTAGATAACTCAGAATACCAATACCAATAATAAATGCCCCTCCTTCTGCTGTCCGATTTCATCGCAACTATCGTCGTCTAGACATCACATGCAAAAAAACAAGGGCACAATCAAAACCAGACATGCAAACACCAATACATACAACAAACAAATAAAAATTTAAGTTTACAAACCGTGGGTCTTAGGAAGGAAGGTTTTAATCAAGGTAGGACTTGCCTTGGAAAAATGGAAGGAAATCCCCTTAGGATTTATAGTTTAGGAAAATACCTAAGAGGGGTTTGGGACTAAGGGCATATTCTGGAAGGTACCATTCTAAAAACATGATACCAACAGATAGGAGTTGATAAAATGAAACCCACAAAAGTGGTTTCACTATTTTATCACTTTTCTTTGATTTCCTATGACTTTTCTAGTGATAAGGGCTCTAGTTTTAGGAAATAATTTACCAGAAAAGTTCTAGAGCTCCACAAATTATTTCCCTCGATGGTTCAGTAGGGTTTGATGTACTTGTTCACTGAGAGTTGGAATCAAGTCAAGATAATTAGCAGAATACCCTCGGGAAATTCTCAAAGGAAGGTCTATAGACAATTTGTATTTTTCACCAGATTTAATGTACAACGGATTTTGAGTTTATTACAAGGACACATGGTAGGTATTGAGGATACCTTTTTGTAGAAATTGGAATAAACACTTTTGGATTAGCAGAACTACTATAGTGAATTTAGAGGTGATTCAACCAATGCATAGAATAGTTTAATTCACAGAAAAATATCCAAGGCTCAATAAATCACGAGCTCCTGGATTTGGATAGGACTTGGGGTACCACATCCAGGATAATTGGAATTGGGTCAATGGGACTCATAATTTGGTCTAGGGAATTTCCTAAAGTCAGATTATCTCTGTTTTTGTTCTTTTTGTTATAGGCAGACTACTGTTCCCCTTGGCATGAGATAAATGCTAGATGGTAGGATTATGGTTATACTATCAAAAGAACTTGGTTTCATCCTTTTTGGAGATTTGTAAGTTACTGAGGAATTTATTTAGTGTAAACTACACCTTGTTGCAGATTAATTGCCCAAAAATAGTCCCAATTATTTTTGGCACAAGATCAGTTTAGCATGCTTAGGAAAACAAGGGATATCATTCATAAATTTGTATCTGTCCAAAAATAGAGTGATTTCCATTTTAGTTGGCAATTAAACTAATAGGCCAGAAACATATCTAGAATTAAAGAAATAGAAAAAGGAAGGGGGGCAGTGCGGGCCAGATTCGGGGGGGAATACTGGGCCGCACAGGGCAAACACCAGCCCATCTCGCATTGTACCATGCGGGAGGCAGGTTTGAAGCTGGCTGGTGGGGCCCAGTCATCAGTGGGAGTGGCGTCCGAAGGGGCATCTACGGATCTGGGCCGTTGGATTAAGACGACATCGACGACAGGCGGTCGTCTCCTTCGCGGGAAACAAAGCTGCGGCGAGGAAACCCTAGCAGAGGGGAGGCAGGGCTAGGGAGGCTCACCTGGGCGATGCCGGTGGTGGAGGACTGGCAGAGGAGGAGCGACATGACGTGATGGTCCAGGAGGGGGGCTGCGAGGTGGGGTTCAGCGTCGGGTGACGGCTCGCGCGAGGTGACCGAATGGGGCTCACCGGAGCACGCCGGAGAGGCCTTGAGGCTGCATGCATGTCATCTGAGAGGAGGAAGAGAGGACTGGTAGGGATGCCGTGGCCACGGGGGAGCCCTTGGGGGTGCGGAGGGGGCTCAGAGAGGGCGGACTCGGGGGTGGAGCTCTGCTCGGGGGTGGCGCCGGTGACGGTGTTTCGGGGTTCCTGCAGCGAAAGGAGAAGCATCAGGAGGTAGCTAAGGTCTAGAGAGGCGATACAGAGGGTAGAGAGAGGTCTGGGGGAGGCCGGGGGCGATGGGGAGCTTCACCCTTGAGGAAGGCCAAGCTACTCTTGTCTCCTTCTCTTGGGCAGCGCTGAGCAGGGAAGAAGGAGTGGGGGGTGCTGGTGGTGGTAAGAGGGAGCAGAGGGGGCAAATGAGCCTGTGTGGGGACCGGGGTGACCTCTGGCCGATTTATACCCAGGGAGAGAAGGATGGTGTTAATGTCCTCTTTGGACATCGGGGAGGAGTGGGGCTGTCCTGGGGTTGTCTCAGGGGGGCGGTGAGGAGGGGTAAGAGGGTCATTTGGTCGGGCAGAGAGAGAGGGAGGGGGTGGTGGAGGCTGCTGCACACATTTGGTCCCACTTGTGTCTCTCTCTTTCTCTTTCTCTTTCTCTTTCTCTCTCTTTCTCTTAAGCACATGGGGCAAGGGAGAGGGGTGTACTACCGGGCTTTCAACCAGGAGTGAGGTGGGTGCTGGAGAGAGGTACTGGTCAAGTTGTTGATGAGGATTTGAGTGGGTTTGAGCAGTGGATCTGTGTAGTTGGCAAATTTGATCAAATAGCGGGGTTAGGAAGGAAGTCCAAAAACTTGCATTGGACAAGATGAGGAAATGGTAGTGGTAGGTAGATGACGTCGAGACACACCTCGAAGAATTATGTGGGATTTTTCAGAGGATTTAAAGTCCAGTTAAATCCATTTCTTCAAAAACTACAGAAGTAGTTTCTAGAAGATCATTTGATAATTTTCCATTGGTCAAGGTTAGTTTTTGATGTGAGATGGTCCCAAATAGTAATACACACTTAGGGGAATTTTCCCAAGATTTATTGAGGTGGGAAATATTTTTAAAGAATTATTTCTTGTTTCTGCCATTGAAGAAAATGGGCAAAAAGAAATAATAAAACTCTTCAAAAATATTTATTTTTGAAGTGGGAAGATAGGGTATGATATATGGATCTCAATTGAGAAAAAATTTGGGGAAGTGTTTTGTCAAAAACTAAACTTTCCTTTGTGAGAGGAGATTTGGAGATTTTGACTATTAAAGAGATTGAATAGATTTGGAGCCAAAATAATTATGGGTAAAATTGGATAAATCTTGATAATCAATGTAGATGATGTATACAAGGTGTATCAAGCCTTTTTAACCTTGGTACTGGAGAATCCAAGTTGGTTTTAGTGAAATACCTAAGATTAAGGATCTAGGGTGATGTTAATTTCATACCATCAAAACATGGTTGTAACTTGGAGTTCAGATCTCCCCTTGGGGCATGGGGTAGATGGTTGGATAGAACAAGTGATTTATATTGTAATGGGGTAGGGGTTTGATCTTGATCCTGCTTGAGCTCACCATGGCAAGCTTTCAAAGTTTGAATAAAATAAGCCTGCCAAAGCAGATTATCAACTAGCCAACAAAACTTGTGGGTATAAGCAGCACAAGGATCCACTTGGAACAAGTGAACTAGGTATTGATAGACCTATATTAGTAGAACACAACCATGCAAAGAGTTGGTCCATATAAGGTGGGATGGTGGGGTGAGCTTATACCAAAGTATGCATGTTGACTAGATTTGCAGGAAAAGTTATTTTCTTACCTGCAAAACCATCAGGAACTAGTGGGTTGAAGGGTGATCTAACCAAGGGAAAAATTGGGCCTCGGTAGTACATAGGATGGTTAACAATATGGTTCAAGTGCATTTCCAATAATGCACGAGGGTTGGGAAAAGGAGGCATTCAAAAGGGTGATGTTGGAAACAGATTTCCAGACTTAGCCAAATTTGGCAGATTTACGGTTTTTGACTAGAACGTTTGTGGAGATGATTTTGATGGGTTGCAAGGTACCAAAGCATCATCAAGTGGATGTGGTTTAAGAGTAGATTGAGTAGAAGGGATCTATGCTTTATATTGGTCTTCATTGACTTGGAAACTTCTAGAAGGGATCACTTCAGAGTTGATCTGGTTAAGGGTTTTAGATGCTCTCCTAGTATCTATGGATTAGGTCCTGCTTGTAATCTTGCTTAAGGTGGGGTGATTGGGAGACATATTGATCCTAGTGATGAGCTCCTAGAGTATCTCATACTATCTCCTAAGCAGACAATTCAAACAGCAGATCAAGGCAACTCATCTTACCAACAATTTAACTACTACTAGGGTTACCATCAAGTCTGACTTGAGGTAAGGTTGGGCAATTTGGAAAGGGTTGGAGTTTGAATAAGATGAGAGTCCTTGGTATCTCTACCAAGAGTAGAATTCAAATGGTTCATAAAAGGTTTTGTTAAATCTAGAGATAAGAGTATTAGAAGGTTCTGTCTTGAAAATATAAGGAGATTATGTTATATAGTGTACACTAGCATCTTGAATATTCTATTGATAGTCTTCATTACAAACCACTATATAGTGTACGAATAACTTTGAATGTTGACCGTTCGATCAAGACTCGAGAATGCTAGCATTTCTCGCTATTGGATCTTCTTTTCAATTCTACCATCTAGAAGATTCTATTGATAGTCTTCGGCACAATGAATGCTATGCACAAACCTAAAAACACACTTCTCCATCATACTAGAATCTTCTCCCTTGTTTCTCTACACCATGTTATCAAAAAATTCATGTGTTAGCAGGTAGCTGATAATCTTTGACTTCTACACATGATGATACAAAGTACAAGGACCAAATATACACCCATACTATATAGATGTTGATCAATTTTATAATTTTTCGTGCTTTACAAATTATATTTTATATAGTGACGATATGTCATACGTCTACTATCTAAGTCTCATGTGCAACTTACTAGTAGCTAATAATCATTGACTTCTACATGATCTTACCACTATATAGTGTACAAACAACTTTGACTATTGACCATTGGATCAAGACTTATGAATCCAAACATTTCTAGTCGTTGGATCTTCTTTTCCATTCTAGCATCTTGAAAAAATCAATTGATAGTCTTCATTACAAACCACTATAATGTGTACGAATAACTTTGAATGTTGACCATTCGATCAAGACTCGTGAATCCTAGATTTCCTAGCCGTTTGATCTTCTTTTGTATTCTAGCATCTGGAAGATTCTATTGATAGTCTTCGACATAATGAATGCTATGCACAAACCTCAAAACACACTTCTCCATCATACTAGACTCTTCTTACTTGTTTCTCTAGACCATGTTTTCAAAAACTTCAGTGTTAGGTAGCTAATAATCTTTGACTTCTACATGATGATACAAAGTACAAGGACCAAATATACACCGATACTTTACAGATGTTGATCGAATTTATAATTTTTTGTGCTTGACCAATTATAATTATATATAGTGATGATATGGCATACGTCTACTATCTGAGTCTCATGTGCAAGGCACGTGCAACTTACTAGTATATACAGTGGACCAACATGTTGTAGTCCCTCCGATCCAAATTAATTGACTCGGATTTGTCTAGATTGAGATGTATCTAGACATGTTTTAGTACTAGATACATACGAATCTAGATAAATCCAAGTCAATTAATTTGGATCGGAGGGAGTACTAATGATTCCTATGTTTAATCAGTTTTCAAACTTCCTAGCTAACCCCGCCACTTGAATGACGATATGTAGATTCATCAAAATTAGGTGAAATTTGAACTACAAGTAAATTGTAGGTTGCTTTGAATGTTTTAAGAAAACGATTTTGGAGGCACCCATCGAACAGTCAATTAATATACTCCCTATAAGAAACCACATAGAGTTTTGACAAGAGGTTCAACTTCTTCCTAAGATTTTGCATCTTGACAAACTTGAACAACAAGTATGCGTAGATACTTGTCTCGAATTAAATGTCTTTTTAGAGTTAATTAATGAAAAAAGAAAGTGACGTAATAACTTAGCTAGTTACCATAACATCACACATACCAAGACTAGTAGTATATGATTCTACTCCCTCCGTTCAGAAATATAAGGCGCTTTAGCTTTGTGAGATGAATGTATCTAGACGCCTTTTAGTGTATAGGTTCACTCTTAACCTCTACAACCCCATACACTAAAAGACGTCTAGATACATTCTATTCACAAAGCTAAAACATCTTATATTTCTAAACGGAGAGAGTACAACCTAATTAATTAGGCCTTTGCGTGACACTACAAACATGTTGTTACCCACTATGGTGAAGGTACATGTGCAAGTTACTGGAGTAGTCTAAGTTATTTAGCACTATGTGACCATCCTAAATCAAAACAGAGGTGTACATACTGTATGCCTTAAAGGCACCTGTTCCGCTGCGCTTCAATCTGTACACCACTCGTGTTGGCTCTCACTGGTCAGACGGATAAAGCCACTGACTTGTTGATTTTGTACTGTATATCATCGAACTTCTTCCATCACTCACAGAGAATAAATTCTTCTGCCGCTTCCAGACGCGTGCTTTCGCGGAGCTACAACCAGTAGCTCACACGACTACTACTCCCGCGCGGCGCTCTTTCAATTGCAATCGTCTGTTCATAATGGATGGGAAGCATTAGAGAATGGATTTTATTTTGGTGGATGGTTGATTTTTTTGAGAGACTTTTTTCTTTATTGAACTAAGAGATGTTCGATTTTAAGTCCGGTAAGGCCGACATTGGAGAGGAAATTGGCGGTGTGGTAGGCAAGCTTATTTTAGGTGGCAGCGTGTGGGTGTACATTTGGTACTGCCGTACTGGTAGCCCATTTTGTGAGCATTTTTTGTTGTACTACACAAAAGTTCGAGAGTAGTAGTATTCCAGTTTTGGTTCTTTAATTACCGGTGGAACCTTTATGTGTTTATTAGTTACAGTAGTAGTAGTACAGTAGTGACTGCACAAGATGATGAATGTAGAAGACCAAAGGATTATTATGTTCGGCAAGAGGAACTCCGAGTATACTCCAAACTGTGTCTCTGCCATGACCATTTATTTGAGAGGACAGTACAGCTCCATCCCGTTCTAGGCTAGGCCTGACCTATTTACTGGATAGGCACTAAAAAACGCAGAGAGGAGAGAAAGAGATGCTCGGTAGGTGGTACGATTTCAATCGATTTATTCTATTTTCCTTTGCTCTCCGTCCTCTTACTCTCCATCTTATCGCTGATCCCCACTCGCCCACCTTTAGCACACGCCAACACCGCCATGCCGCTTTCGGAGCATCTCCGTAGCCCAGTTCGATAGGCACTATAGATTTAGCAGAGGGAAAGAAGGCACGCTTGGTTTGATTTCATTCTATATTTCTCTTTGCCTCGATCTCCATCCTCACTTCACCTCCAACGTCTTGGCGACGGCCATTACCACTCGCACACCAATACAGGCACGCGCCAACGCCTCCATGCTTGATAGACTGTTTGATAGACTGTTTTCCGTTTCGCCCTGCCAGCTGCCGCTCGCTCTCTCCTCCAAAATCCCCAATCAAAACCAAACGCCATCTCCCCCACCTGCTCGAGCCCTTCCTCCGGATGGCCCAATTGATCGATGACAGTGACACTTCTAGGGTGTTTTCCGATGCCCCCTTTGAAGAAATCTCTACTAGATGCGACGTCATCACCGCCGCGAGCCTCACGGCCTACTGCAAATGTTATCTTTACTCAGCAACACATAGTGCATCCCTGTCGAAATCTCATCCGTTTGGTCTCCCCTGTGTTCTTCACTCTCACTCAACTGAGGTACCGCGTGAGTACAATGTATTCTACTGCAACAATCGCATGAAGCAGTTCTACAGGGGCAGCTACTATTGCAGCGGGGGCAAGCAGAATCCACAAAATAATTTTGGGTGGACCTTGTGCGAGCTGACGCTGCTGGATAGGTCCTCCTCCGATCTTGTGATGCCAGATTGTGAGGGTAAGAAGTGGGCAGGCGCCCATGGAGATTATATCGCCACTATTTACCTCGCCTGGAACTGGGAGCTTGTGAATGTGTTCAGTCCTCGCCGGATTCCTCTACCAGTGATCTTCGATTTTGAGGCCACACCCGAGGTACTTAAGTTTATCACGGCTGGTCAGCTGATACATTGCAAATGTATCTATAATTTTTGATGTTCCATGCTTGGTTTTATCCACTTTCTTGTGTTTTGTCCACACTTTGGAGTACCTTTCATATGATTTCTTGGACTAACCGATGAACAAGAGCCATAGTGCCAGTTGCCTGTTTTCTGCTGTTTTTGGTTCCAAGAAAGTCAGAAAATGAATATTCTAGGAATTGCACAGGACAAAAGCCAAAGTGCCTATTTTTTTGGAAGTCATCAGATTCCAGAATACGAGACGGAGAGGAGCCAGCGGTAACCACACCACCTGGCCACGCGGGCCAGGCCAAGCCGCGCCAGGGGTGGTGTGGCCAGCCCAGGCACCCCCTCGGCCTCTCTTTCCGCCTATAAGATCCCCTCGGCCTCTCTTTCCCTATGTACCCGATCAAAAATTCATGAAAGAGTCTGTATTCATCATCATCTCCATTCCTAGATCGGGAGGTATCTGAAGCTCTTCCCGGCACCCTGCTGGAGAGGGGAATTCACCCTGGAGGCCTTCTTCATCACCATGCAAGCCTCCGGTGTGATGCGTGAGTAGTTCATCCTTGGACTAGGGATCCATGTTGTAGCTAGATGGCTGGTTCTCCTCCTTTCTACTTTCATGTCTAGATCTTGTGAGCTCAGTTCATGATGAAGATCATCTATTTGTAATTCAGCATGTTGTGTTTGCGGGGATCCGATGGATATTGAAATGCTATTTCAGATTGATTATTGATTCTATCATGTCTTTGTTATTTGTGATCTTGCATGCTTTCCCTTGTTAGTAGCTATCTTGGCCAAGTAGATGCTAGCAACTCCAAGAGTTAGTATTTATGCTCGATAGTGGGTTCATGCCTCTGGTAATCTGGGGAAATGACAGAAGTCTCTAAGGTACTAGATGTGCTGTTGCTACTAGGGATAAAACAACAATCCCTTGTTCATAGAACAATCGTATTTTTTACTTTTCACGCGATTCATAAAGCAATAATCTGTTGCTTGCAACTTAATACTAGAGGGGGTTCGGATGATAACCTGAAGGTGGATTATTACTCATAGATGCAGTTGTATGGCGGTCTATGTATAATGTTGTAATGCCCAATCAAGTCTCAAAGGAGTCAAGATAATTAGTATATGCTTGTATGCTTTCTCGATGTTTGTCAATTGCCTCGCTGTAATTTGTTCACCCAGCATGTTATCTATCTTAAGGAGAGCCACCTCTAGTGAACTATGGATCCCGGTCCTTTCTTTTACATACAATCTACAAACTGTTTACTGTTTTGTGTTTACTTTCTACAAACTATTACTTCCTTCCATTCGATACGTTTAATCCTTAGTTTTCAGCAAAACACGGTGAGATTGACAACCTCATCGCAAGTTGGGGACAAAGTTCTGTTGTTGTGTTGTGCAGGTCTCCACGTTGCTACTAGCACCGGTAGTGCGCCCTGCCAAGGCTGAGCTAGCAACACCTCTGAGGTGTTTCCTTGCTCCTACTGGTTCCATTAATCCTTAGTTTCATAACTGAGGGAAACTTGCTGCTGTGCTCATCATACCTTCCTCTTGGGGATCCCTAAGAGCTCTACATCAACACCGAGCCATCAAGCATTTTTCTGGCGCCATTGCCGGGGAGTCAAGGACATCTTCACAAGGGGAGTCCCTCATAACCAATCTCTTCACTTTGTTATTTTTGTTTTGCTTAGTTTCTTTTTGCTTTGTTTGCTTGTTTTGTTATCAAAAACACACAAAAATTAGTTTTACTAGTTTGCGTTCTTATTTGAAAACACACAAAAATGACTACTCTTGAAAACACTAAGTTGTGTGACTTCACTAGCACCAACAACAATGATTTTATGAGCACACCTATTGCTCCACCTGTGCCTAAAGATACTTTCTTTGAGATAAAACCTGCTTTACTCAATCTTGTTATGAGAGAACAATTTTCTGGTATTGGTAATGAAGATGCTGTTGCCTATCTAAATAACTTTGTTGAACTTTGTGAGATGCAAAAGCATAGGTATATAGATGGTGATATTATTAAGGTGAAATTGTTTCCTTTCTCTTTGAGAGGAAAAGCTAAAGAATGGTTGAATTCCTTAACTAGGAATAGTATTCATTCTTGGACTAAATGCAAATATGCTTTCATTGGAAAGTATTATCCTCCTGCTAAGATTATATCTATGAGAAGTGAAATAATGAAGTTTAAACAATCGGATAATGAACATGTTGCTCAAGCTTGGGAACGAATGAAATCATTGGTAAAGAATTGTCCCACTCATGGACTGACTGCTTGGATGATCATCCAAACTTTTTATGTAGGATTGAACTATTCTTCAAGGAACATATTGGATTCTGCGGCTGGAGGTACCTTTATGACCATTACTTTGGGTCCTGCAACAAAACTTCTGGACAATATGATGGTTAACTATTCTGAATGGTATACTGAGAGAGCTCCACAAGGTAGGAAGGTAAATTTGGTTGAGGAAACCTCCTCCTTGAGTGATAAGATTGATATTATTATGTCTATGCTTGTTAATGGGAAAGCCCATATTGATCCAAATAATGTCCATTTAGCTTCTTTGGTTGCTCAAGAAGAGCAAGTTGATGTGAAGTTCATAAGAAATAACAACTTTCGCAATAATGCTTATAGGAATAATTTTGGTAACAACAATTATAAGCCATATACTTCCAACAATGGTAATGCTTATGGAAGTTCCAACAACAATAATAGGATTGCTCCCTATGAACTTGAAGTTAATCTTAAAGAGTTTATTAGTAAACAAACTGCTTTCAATAAAACTATTGAGGAAAAACTCTCTAATGCTGAAAGAAATATATCATGTTTGGCTTAAGCTCAATCTTCTTTGAATAAAATGGCTGCTAAACCTGAAACTAATGATAATCCCTTTGCAGCTACCAATGCTATACAAGTAAGAATTGATGAAAATGTTAGACTATTAGCTGAATTACATGCTAAGTGGGAAAGAGAAGATGAAATTGCTAGAAACATTAGTGTTTCTACTATCACCACCAGTAGTGTTGAGGCTAGTAATAGCTCTACTACTCTAGATGATAAATTTGATTTTGATCTTGGTGGTTGCAAAAGCTCTGAAGTTATTAAGTTCCTACAAAATCTTGCTAAAATTCCTAATGCTAGTGCTATGAACATGGCCTTTAGAAAACACATTACTAATGCTCTCATAAAGATTAAAGAAGAAAATATGAAACATAAAGCTTCTATTCCTATAAAACAAGAAGATGGTTGGGAACCCATCATTAATATGAAAGTGAATGACTTTGATTTCAAAGCTTTATGTGATCTTGATAGTAGTTATTCTATTATGCCTAGAAGGATTTATGATATGCTTGATTTGCCTCCACTTGAAGATTGTTATTTGAATGTCCCACTTGATGATAATGCTAAAAAGAAACTCATGGGGAGTCTTAATGATGTTCTTATTATGGTTAACAATGCTTATGTCCCCGTTGATTTCTATGTTTTTGATGTTGAATGCAATGCTTCTTATCCTATTACTTTGGGAAGACCTTTTCTTAGAACTGTTGGTGCCATTATTGATATGAAAGAAGGCACCATTAAATATCAAATCCCACTCAAGAAAGGTATAGAACACTTCCCCAAGAAGAGAGAGAAGATTTATTTTGCCTCTCCTATGAAAACAAAATTTGGTCTTAATGCTTCTTCATTTGAGAACACTTGATTAGTTTTCTTGCTTCTTATACCTAACTTAAAGGCATTAAAGAAAAGTACTTATTGGGAGATAACCCAAAAGTTTTAGTTGAGTCTTGGAAGTTATTACTTCAGTAATAACCGCTCCTTATCCTTTTTATTTGCGTTTTGTGCCAAGAGTAAGCTCTAATGAGAGAGAAGTAATGATTGGGAAAGTTGTTGTCCCGAAACAGATTTTTGGGCTTCACCGTAAAAATTCGTGTAAAATCTATGAATGTCTTTTTGAGGCATGAATGTTTGTGCTTCTGCCCCAGGTTGTAATCTAACTTTAGTGAGTTCAACACTTTTTGATTTGATCAACAGAAGGTCTTCTAAAAAATTCGTCTTTTGGTCTGTTTTGACACATTTCTGCCATTTTCTGCATTTGCTTCTTGTTGGTTCCTTTTGAGTTCTTTTGGGGAATTGAGATTTTTGAGGGAAGTGCTACAGTACCTAGTGTTCTAATGGAAGTTTATTTGGTATTCTAACTGAACCTTAAGTATTATTTATCCTTTGTGCACTAATGTTGCTAATAAAGATTGTGTGAAGTTTTGTATGAAGGAAAATTTTCAGGTGTATGGAAGGAATGAGTAATGAGATGAAGGATGGACTAAATCTCAAGCTTGGGGATGCCACGCGTGTCACCCTAAGAAATATCCAAGAAGTACAAGCGTCAAATCTTGTGATGCCCAAGGCATCCCCCTCTTCATCAATAAAAATCCCAGGTTTCATCCAAACGCTTCATTTTTATTGTTTCATGCACAGTTGTGTTGTTCTTGGAGCGTCTTATTTTTCATTTTTGTTTTGGTTTTTTGTTTGCTTGGTTTTCTTAGTTTTCTGAATAAATTGGTTGGAACCCCTATATCATACATTGGTTTGCAAATAGTTTGGTTTGGAAAAGAGTAGGAAAGTTCATACTTATGTGGTAAAAAGAGCTTGTTTTTGACTGTGGCCTATGCTCTGTCATGCCATGCTTGATATTGTTTTGGCGTTATACTCAGTATTCTTTTTTGTAGCATGACTTGTTATAAACAATTGAGATTGCTTAATGTGCCTTGGATGAATCATGCGTTGTTTTAGCATATTAAAGCATAGTATAGTGGTATTCTCCTTTGATGCTTTATTTGGGTTGACTTGGCACATGCTCACACCATGTTATGACTATCTCAATTCACCATAGACTTTATGATCCTTTAGTTTTCAACTTGTAGTATCACTTTATGCTTTGATCAAAGATGTTTTGTCGCTCTGCATGATTATGGCCATTATTGCTCTCTTAGTTTGTCACTCCCAGTCTTTTGCTATCCTCCACAACCAAGTATGAGTTCCACTCATGCATCCAACTCCCTAAACCAAGTTATTCCAAAGAGTCCACCATACCTACCTACTAGCTTATGCTATTCCAAGTATATTCATGCTTTTGTTTACCTTCCAAATTAAACTTGTTATGAGAAAACTAGTGATTAAAGCTCTCACGAACTTGATGGCACACTTTACTTTTTTGCATCTAATAAACTTGAACCATTGGGTCCTTCTTTGTTGGGTATATGCTTGTGCTTTATAAGTTGAGATTAGCAGAACCATGTATCATGGGGAACGCCTTCAACATTGCACTTGTAGTTTGTACCCCGTTGATATCATGTTCTTTTGCTTACGGATCCCGGCGGTGTGAAATAAAACTGGACCTTGTAAGATCATGGAGTTTGTATGTGTGTTAGAGAAACGCCTGGGCCGCTAGCCTAAGCCATGCCTAATCATGGTGGAAACTTGTAGCATCACCATAATGAGCACTCTATGAAGCATCCTCAATAAAAACATATGGACATAGCAAATAGAAAGATCGTTGAGATGCTCATTGTCTGCTTGCCTTGTCATTTTGATTATGGGATACCTCTTGTATCATGTACAAGGAGTACCCCGTTGGCAGTTATTTATGATACATATGTACTTACAATGACAAGAGCTTACTTGTGACTAAAGTCTAGTAGCATGAGGATAGGTCTTCGTAAGTAAGGGGCATGAGATTTCAGTTTAGAACTTGTCAAGCATATCCTCTTTGTTGTGTCACTTTAACCTTAATCACCTTCAAGATGCTTATGATAGGGGCAATGAGAGCTGAAAGATATAAGTACCATAATTTTTGGAAGCTCTTTATGAGACTTAAATCCCTACTTCTTTCTATGAAGGCCTTTCTTCCACCATTATATTGAGTCTCCACCTTCTACCTTTATGCGCCTACTTTGAGAGCATAGTGGCCATTCTTAGTTCTATGTGCATTGTCCCAAGACTAGTTGATTGATGCATAACTTGATATTGCTTGTTGTAAACTATTTGTATCTAGTCACTCTTCTGAATGTTGAAGGTGTCTTATGCATTTATATTTGCTACTCTATGATGGACAAGCTGAATACTATTATGCTATGTTTTCTTTATGTGAAACAAACAAACGTCTTGCAAAGCATTGTTATTCATGAATCTTTTGTTTGTGCCTTTTCATGTTGCATCACAGTTTCTTTGTCTTATTGCTAGAACTTTGTATTTCATGTTATGATTGAAGTACTATGATCCTAACTTTGAATGTTTTTCAAATACTTTGATCTAGTCTTTGATGGTGCATGTCACCTCAAAAATTATTATTTATTTTTATCACTTACCTACTCGAGGACGAGCAGGAGTTAAGCTTGGGGATATTGATACATTGCAAATGTATCTATAATTTTTGATGATATATGCTTGGTTTTATCCACTTTCTTGTGTTTTGTCCACACTTTGGAGTACTTTTCATATGATTTCTTGGACTAACCTATTAACAAGAGCCATAGTGCTAGCTACCTGTTTTCTGCTATTTTTGGTTCTAGGAAAGTCAGAAAAAGAATATTCTTCCAATTGGACGGGACAAAAGCCAAAGTGCCTATTTTTCCGGAAGTCATCAGATGCCAGAGTACGAGACGGAGAGGGGCCAGGGGGCCACCACACCACCTGGCCGCGCAGCCTAGCCTGGCCCGCGCCAGGGAGTGGTCTGGCCACCTCCGGCACCCCCTCGGCCTCCCCTTCCGCCTATAAGATGCCCTCGATACGAAAACCCTAAGTACTCGATCAAAAATCCACGAAAGAGTCTGTAGCCGCCGTCATCTCCATCCCTAGATCAGGAGGGATCTGAAGCTCTTCCCGGCACCCTGCCGGAGAGGGGAATTCACCCTGGAGGCCTTCTTCATCACCATGCAAGCTTCTGGTGTGATGCGTGAGTAGTTCATCCTTGGACTACGGATCCATGTAGTAGCTAGATGGCTGGTTCTCATCATTTGTGCTTTCATGTCTAGATCTTGTGAACTCCATTCATGATCAAAATCATCTATTTGTAATTCTGCATGTTGCGTTTGCGGGGATCCGATGGATATTGAGATGCTATTTCAGATTGATTATCGATTCTATCATGTCTTTGTTATTTGTGATCTTGCATGCTTTCCATTTTTAGTAGCTATCTTGGCCAAGTAGATGCTAGCAACTCCAAGAGTTAGTATTTATGCTAAATAGTGGGTTCATGCCTCTGGTAATCTAGGGAAGTGACAGAAATCTCTAAGGTACTAGATGTGATGTTGCTACTAGGGAGAAAACAACAATCCTTTATTCATAGAACAATCATATTGTTTACTTTACACGCAATTCGTAAAGCAATAATCTGGTTCTTGCAACTTAATACAGGAGGGGGTTCGGATGATAACCTGAAGGTGGATTATTAGTCATAGATGTAGTTGGATGGCGGTCTATGTATAATGTTGTAATGCCCAATCAAATCTCAAAGGAGTTAAGATGTTTAGTATATGCTTGTATGCTTTCTCGATGTTTGTCAATTGCCCCGCTGTAATTTGTTCACCCAGCATGTTATCTATTTTACAGAGAGCCACCTCTAGTGAACTATGGTCCCGGTCCTTTTTCTTTACATACAATCTACAAACTGTTTACTATTTTGTGTTTACTTTATACAAACTATTACTTCCTTCCATTCGATACGTTTAATACTTTGTTTTCAGCGAAACACGGTGACATTGACAACCTCATCGCAAGTTGGGGACAAAGTTCTGTGGTTGTGTTGTGCAGGTCTCCATGTTGCTACTAGCACCGGTAGTGCGCCCTGCCAAGGCGCAGCTAGCAACACCTTTGGTGTGTTTCCTTGCTCCTACTGGTTCGATTAAACCTTGGTTTCATAACTGAGGGAAACTTGTTGCTGTGCTCATCATACCTACCTCTATTCTACTGGGAACTGTAAGAAAGAATTGTCGACTTTGTATGAAAATTTGGTGGGGGCATTCTTTATTCTTTTTCTACAAGTAAAAGTACTTGAAAAACTCACACTTCTGCTATTACCTATTATATCATCTACTATGTATGAACTTTCTTGGGTTTCAAGCCAAATGACCAAGGTCATGGACATACTCTATGTTCATCAAGATAATGACGGTGTGCCCATATTTTGGTATTGGTTGGTGCATGTTAGTATGGTAAAAAAGTAATTTTTGGATGGAAGTGCGATGAATATGGCTTAGAGTTCATAGCATGTTCCATTTATTTACTATGGTACATAAAGTGGTTGGATAAATTGCTTGTTATATTTTTCAAGCTCAATTTTCTAGATAATTTCACCCATTCAGACGACTTTCCTTCGATTTGTCGAATTAGGTCTAAATTAATATTCTAAAAGTGTGTGAGATCTATAACCGAGTGTTAGGTATAACAAAGTGACACGTCATCTATTGTCATCTTTATACCAGCATGTACAATACCTAACATTTAAACTATAGAACTACTAGCATTACATGCAGCAACCTCATAAAAAAGAAGAAGCTTAAACAGGAATAAAATGAAAAAATATCTATGCCCGCTTGAAAAATCCTAAAACTTGGTAATTGTAAGAAAGCATAGTACACTTTCTCTGAAAATTGGGGCGGTGGCATTCTTTCTTTATTTATTGAAACCGGGGTACCATAGGTCCTGAAGGAGCGAGACACTCCAATTAGCACATAAGGGTTTGTAGTCGTCGCAAGGTGGTTTGAAGACCTTTTTGTAATTATTATTATTACTTTTGAGAGTTTTTGTATTGGTGTAGATGATTATTAATCTAGTAGATCGCTTGAATTTCTGGGGAAAATGGTTGTTGGAAGTAGATCGGTGTGCCGCACCAAGGCACACGTGCATAGCGCCACGCTGTGGACGAGGAAGAGACAAGCCGGACTGTGCGCCCGTGGCTGCAGGATGGATGGTGAGAACCAGCAAAGGAGAGAGAAAACACAACTTGTTTTGCGTGCATATTACTAGTAGTAGGTCCATATATTTAATACTAGTGGACAGTCCCTTGTGCCTCGTGTCAGCAGCCCATCATAGCTTTGCTTTGATATCGCACCACCTTCGACTCCTCCTCTCACTGCTCTCGCGTTGCCTCCCTTTTTTTTCGATGGAGCTTCCTCCCTTTTCGAGTACTAGTACTAGTACGGAATTGGAGTACTTTGCTTTATAGAAAAAATATTTCCATCGCTTAGAAAATTGAAGTTGTTACTTTTCCTAGTATTTGGAAACTCCCAGTGGCAAAGATGTTTACCAATGCCAAGATGTGCACATCAATTTCTTGTAGTCTACTACCAAATTACCATAAACTAGATGTGGATATGTCCATGACCTTGCTTGGTCGCTCGGCCTGAAACTTGTTCATACTTATATATGGTAGGCCATTTTTGTGAAGCAGTTCTTTTCAAAAGTTGTGAAAACTCATGTTTATTATTTTTCATGGAAGGTAATACAAGGAAAAGGACTTCATTTATGAGTCCCCTATTTTTTTGCCTATTTCTCTCTCTTTTTTCAAAGTAGGGTCAACCTTGTAGGCATGCAAATTTTAGAAAGAAGTTGAATCTTTCAAAACTCTCGGTCGTGTTCTAGATATATTGGCTGTCTGGTGGGCAACTTCAAGAAGAATTTGTAAAATTTCAAGGGCAATCGGTAGATCACATATGGTTCGAAATAATTTGACCTAATTTCAGCAGACTCCCTCTGATCCATATTAATGTTAATAGATTCGTCTAGATTCAAATGTATCTAGTCATGTTTTTGTTCTAGATACATATACCCGAATCTAGACAAATCTAAGAACATTAATTTGAATCAGAGATAGTAGTGCAATTTGAGTGGGTTAATTTATCTACGAACCATGAAAACTCAAAGAACCTAGGATCACGAGTAAAACATGCATGGTCCGCTATGTCCGGAAACATGGCGCGCTTGTTAGCATGGTAAAGAAGTAAAATTATTTTAGAAGGAATAATGATTAATATGGCTTAGAGTTCATACCATGTGCCATTTATCTTATCTTACCTCTTACCACTATTTAGTGTACAGATAACTTTGAATATTGACCGTTGGATCAATACTCGCGAATCCCAATATTTCCAGTCATTGGATCTTCGTTTCCATTCTAGCAACTAGAAGATTCTATTGATAGTTTTCATCACAATGAATTCTATGCACAAAACTCAAAATACTTATCCATCATTCTAGAACCTTCTCCCTCATTTCTCTAGACCATGTTACCAAAAATTTCAAGTTTTAGATAGCTAATAATCGTTCACTCTACATGATATACAAAGTACAAGAACCAAATATGAACCCATACTTTATAGATGTTGATCAAATTTATATTTTTTCTGTTTTACCTATTATAATTTTCTATAGTGATAATATGACAGACGTCTATTATCTGAGTATCACGTGCAGGGCATGTGTATGTAACATCCCAAAACTTTAATCCAAGGTTATTAAGATCCAAATCACCAAAACTGGGGTTAACAACAAAGTTTTCCATTTCAAAATATGAAAGCATTCATGTGTATGTGCATTTAGAATAGGAGTTGATTTGAATTGCCATGGTTCTGAGATCCATTCCTTGTAAAATGATTCTTAGGTGAAATAAACATCATCTAAATCATTCCCAAACAGTTTCCCAAAGAAAAACAAATCAGAATGAATAAAAGAAGTGAATCGTCATTTTTGCCAAATTAACTACCATGCCTACTTTGGCTATTCCTAGTACTCAAAACCTAACAGAAACAATTGTGGATCTTTGCACCCCTTGCTAGTACACATAATGAGGTAGCAAGGCCCACTTTGTGATCTACTAAAAACATTCAAACACTAATTTTAAATGGCAGTTTAAAATTGAATCTATTTCATATGGGAAGATCCCACTATTTAAAAAACCACTCAAACAAGCTCAATTTTCAAAACCCAAGCACCCACAGAGTCTAAAGCTTAGTACTAGAAAACCCACCAAAAATATTTTCAAAATTAAAAAGTAAAGTTCATGCGGCCATTTCATCAAACACCTTATGGACTGATTTCAAACAAAACCAAATTCACTATTTTGAATAGTGTTCTGGCCAAACTTGTCTCCTATTTGAGCCCCATTTGCTCCCATTGTCCCCTCTTGATAAAACCAAGGCCTAACTACCCCATCCCCTACACCCTAGTGGAATGGCCATGCCAAGCCGAGCACCAACTCGCCGGCCGACCATGCCATCACCCCAGCAGACCACCTCCCTCTCTCTCGCCATGTCTAGCAGCTAGCCAGCACCTCACCGCCGCCCACTGTCCCCTCCCCGAGCCAAGCCAAGCCGTGGACCACCGAGAAACCCCCGTCCCTAGTGCGACTGTGCCATGCCGACGCGCCAGAGTGCCGCACCCGACACACGTGCACAAGCTGTCGCTCGACCGCAGACCGTTCCCACCGTGCCGCCACAACATAGGGAGCACGCCAGACACCCCCATTCGTCGTCCAACGCCTCACAGCCACCGCTCGCCTTCGAAGCCATTGTCTCTGCCGCTCAGAGCGCCAGCTCCGCCTGGCCGCATACCACCGCCCCTAAGCCCACATTAAATTCCTAGAGCACCGCCAGGAGACCGCGCGTCGATCGCCACCTGCAGCCATGCCGCTAGCAGCCAGTAGCCATGTTGCCACCGTCGCCTGGCCATGCCGCGTTGTCCCGTCGTCGAGCCTATAAAAGGAGGGCACCCCCAGCCATTTGCGTCACACCACTCAACTTCCCTCACCTCTCTGATTGGCCCACACCTCTAGCCGGAGCAGGGGGAGCAGCCATTCACCGGAATTGCACCGGAGCAGGCCGCCTCTAGAGGAGAAGGGCGCCGCTGATTGCGACCACCCTCGGAGCTGCCTCGACCGTCCCTGAGATCGCCGTCATCTACCAGTCTGTTTGCCCGCCTCGTTGTCGTTGCTGGAGCCCTGGTACACCCCCTATGCACCCCCACCGAGCTGCTAGGGTTAGAGCTCGCTAGCGACAGGTCCGCCGTCGACGACAATCCCCAGCCGTTGATCCCCACTCTAATCCAACGCCCCACATTGCCCTGTACTACTTCACGCGTTATGAGCCGCTGACTGGTGGACCCCCCTGTCAGCTGAGCCTCACTCCGCCGAGTGACACTGGGCCGGCCTGTTAAGCTTTCCCACGCAACCGAGTTAGTTTGAATTAGGACTTTTCTTTTTAGTTTAAACCTAGTTCTGTCTATGAGTTTGAAATTCAATCCAGAGAGTTTTAAAAATCCAAATGGAATGATTTCAATTTTGTTAGAAAGCTACTGAAAAGATCTACCCAAGCCCGTTGGATTTAATTCAATCAGAGTTAGAGATCTCTCCTAGTAAAAATAATAAAACATAAGCATTTGCACCTTGCAACATTTTTATAAAATCAACCAAGATAGATTTTGAGTTGATGCCAACTCTCAAATATCACATTTCACTATATCTATCTGAATATGTAATAATATTAAGGTTTACAGGCAATGACTTTGGACTAGTACCAAAATAATGCTATATAGGCATTTCTAGTCACTTTAAATCATTAAATAATGAACTTAAACCAAAGTAATTATGATCCAACCATTAAATCACATTTCCACATGTTAGAATATGTGGTGATGACATGTGTCCACATGATCCCATATTTTAATATTAAATCTTAGTTAATTTTTCAATGAGTAGAAATTACTTTTCTAAAATAAAAAGGATGAAACTATCGAATTAAACTTGTGATGTTGTGATGATAATAGATCATCAAATGTATGCCTTAGAGTGCTAATTGGACTAGTTAAGTATTGTTTGGTGATTGTGTACCCCGTATGTATTTATAGACGATAGTACCGACCAAGTCTACGAGGAGGAGGAGTTCTACCAAGAAGAAGAAGAAGAAAACTTCAACCACTTCACTAACCAAGGCAAGCCACCATTAACAAATGCAAGCTAACCCATGCAAGCTAGATAATCTAATAAAATGCATTAGGCATGCTTTTGTTATACCACTTTGATTATTTACTTAACCCAAGCATTACTTTCCAAGCTTTACTTCCTTTACTTACCCAAAGTTATTTACTCGTTTAGAAGGTAGTATAAAGAGTATAAAACTTGGCCTATATAGAACCCTTTAGATGTCATTCTATGGCATGAGATTGATCCCATCTTTTCCACCTTAGTGAACACTCTTAACTTAGTAGATTAAAGCTAGATCAAAACTTGAGTCACTTTAGATGGGAACACTTTGTGAAAATGAATTATGAAAACCTTAGAATGATGAGTCATTCTATTGAGATGTTTTGACATGTGTTGAGAAACACAAATGGTTTATGATGATGAAAATGTTGAGGCATGAGCCTTAACCCTTTTATAAAACTGATGGTTGGATTCGGATGCGATACCATTCCAAATTTATCGTACAACCACATTACCTGAATTGGGTAAGGCTTAGCCGGAATTTTATATGCATTAGTATTAGTTCCCTCGCGGGAGAGGTTTGAGCTGAGGCTACCTCTCAATGTTGTCCATCTATGAAGTGCCCAAGATGACAGATGGTCATGGTTGGGAGGCCATGCTCATAGGAGAGGTGCTTATACTAGGGTGTGCAAAGGAAAGGTTATGTTTGATTATCTGCATACTAAGTATGATGATTCAGGGTTATCCCTGACATATGTATCGAATCTTGTGGTGAAAGTGTACCACCTCTGCAGAGTGTCAAACTATTTGAATAGCCCGCATCCGCGTTTATGGACATTTGGAATGGCCATACTGTTTCATTGTCAGATGTTTTCAAAATGACTTATGAAAAAAATGATGAATTTTGACTTGACCGCAATAGAGTTGTGTCTATGACAATAGCCTTCCAACTTAAGTGATTCCAGAACTTTATTTTATCTTTCTTTGCTTCTGAACTCAGCTTAGTTTTCAAACTTAATTGTATAGTTAAACATAGAGTTAGCACCTTAACTTAGAATGATACTACTTGTTAGTGGTAGTTCGCGAGTACTTAAAGAGTACTCATGGCTTTTGTCCCTGGCTTTTCTCATGGCCAGACTATGAAGGAGACTACCAAGATGATGGCCAGCAGGACGGCTATGATAACTAGGACTATCTGCCTTCGTCAGCATTGCCTGTGCCCCTGAAGATGGACCCCACCGCTACGCTTATCTTTTATTTCCGCTGCTTGTTGTATTAAGACTGGATCATGAGATCCTTATTTGTGTAATACCTTATGTATGGTTTGTACTGGATGATGTACTGTGATATCCAATCTGTTATGTCTCACAAAAATGGTAATCCTGGGAATGCGATGAATGACATAACAGGCATTTGGGATTAAAAATCTGGGTGTTGACAGTGCAACTTATGAGTTTACTATAGAACTACATAAAGTGGTTGGATAAATTACATGTTATATTTTTCAAGCTTAATTTTATAGCTAATTTCACCCGAAAGTGCATCATGCTTCAATCAACACTTTCGGTGGAATTAAAGGTTACATCAAGGACATCAAAAAATAGAAAATTACATCCAAGTCCATACAATTCGTACAAAGGTCCCTAAAATTTATCTTGGAAAGGCAGTCAGGTCCGGCTCAATTTCAACCGAGTAGTTGAGCCATACTCTTCCTACTACTGTCTTCTTCACACACGAAACACATCACGCTCCTTCGTGTTGATTATGGTCGAAGTGACGAGATTGCTCGAAATGAGTAGAGGAGGACACCCAAGAATCTGGTAAACCAATTTGAGGATGAAGTCACTGTTGTATGTGGTTAACATCAGGCGAAGGTCCAAAGAGGTCGACATGCACCCCTACTGAGTCGATTCCCCCAGCCACACCTTCGCCGGCCACAGGTTCCTCGTGCTCGAGCTCAAACTCGAGCATGTCCTAATGGTAAGAAAGGGCCAGCATAGGATCGATACGCTTGAGAGAACCCATTATGGTGTCATCTGCCATGGCTACGACATCCTGGCACCCACCCGAATTGTCTACCTCGGTCGCATGCTCGCTGGCCGCAGGTTCCTCGTGCGCAAGCACAAGCTCGAGCATGTCTTGATCGTAAGCAAGGGCTAGCATAGGATCGATAGGCTCGAAGGGACCTAGGACAATGTTGGCCATGGCCACAGCAACCTGGCGCCCACCCGAGTTGTCTGCCCCAGTCGCATTATCGCAGGTTGCAGGTTCCTGGTGGAAGGATTGGCTGCTGTCTCGCACGGGCTTAACTTAGCCACGGTTGATGTCCAGCCAGAGCGCCCCCTGGACGCAGCTCCGTCGCAGTCCAAAGGTAGGCCCCCTGCACTTTTGTTTGCCTGTCGTGTTGACGCCTCCATGCCGCGGCCAGCGCAGGATCGGTAGCCTCGAGGAGGCCCAAAATCGCGTCGTCGGCCGGCAGGGCCGACGCACGTTTACCATGGGCGACTAGGCGCTCTACAGAGCCGGCTCCAACAGCGACATGTTCCCGTCGTATGAACTATTCCTAGGCCTGGCCTCGAGCTGAAGCAGACCTCCGAGGATGACGCAGCCAATCCATCGGGCTTCAAGAATTTGTGAGGGTAACATGTCGTTCGTGGAAGAAATAAATTTTGCTGGAGAGTAGAATGAAGGAGAAGTTGAACTACTTTTTGCGCAGTTATAGTATACTAGTAGTACTACTAGTGGTGCTACTCCCTCTGTCTCGGTTTAAATGGCCTACGCGTATATCTATGTCATTTATTTGAACAATAAAATATAAATTATTTGACACAAATGTTATACCATTACACAGTATAACGTCTAAATTTTCCAATGATATAATTTTTATGTTGAATAATTAATATTTTATTTGTCCAATTAATAACCTAGGTATACGCGTAGGCCCTTTAAACATGGACAGAGGGAGTACTCAGTTTTACTCACCGCTACAATGAATAAACAATAAGGGAACCTCATTTTCGGTGTTTTTTCTTTGACCAAGCATTTCTCCAAGGAGTACTTTTTATATGTTTCAAGGAGTACTTTTTTTACAACACCAAGGAGAACTTAGTAGAAGGGAAACATGCAGAGCGATCGCTTGGCGGCGCATGAGCTTTTCGCAGTCGATGGTTGTCCAGGACATTAACACTCACAAGAGAAATGGCATATCGGTACTTGTAGCGGCCGTACTTTCAGGATGCTGCAGTCTATCGGATAGTAGGAGTACTATACACTCTCGAAACAGAGGTGGTGAGCAGCTAGTAGCTCGCGCAACGAGTCTGATAAATTTTTGGAGTATGTACTCCAGTATATATTACTAGTATACTGTACTTACTAGTAGTAATAAGTTGTGCATGCCTTAGTGCTCCGTCACATGATAGAACTATAGAAGTATGTCATATTATCACTATAATATATATAGAAGTACTCCGGCACGTGAGACTTGATGGTATTCATATTTTTTGAGTTTTACCTATTATGTAATGTTACCACACTATATTGTGTACGTAGTACTTTGAATTTTGAAAATCGATCAAGACTGGCAAATCCCAACATTGCAAACCTCTAGATCTTATATCCATGCTAGCATATAGAATATTCCATTTATAGTCTTTAGCATAGTGAATGCTATGCACAAACCTTAAAACGCACTTCTCAATAATTTTAGAATCTTCTTCGTCATTTCTCTCAAGAATATCGAGTAATAGATAGCTAATAGTGGTAGGTTGATTTCTACATGACATAAGGAACAAGAATAAATTAAACACCCTATAATTTATGGACGTGGATCGAAATTATAATTATTTTTAGCGTCACCTATTCTAGTTTTATATAAATAAAAGATGATATGACATATGGTACTTCTATTACTATCTAATTCTCACGTGCAAGGCACGTGCAATTTACTATAGTCCTAGTACCCTATGCAAGGTACACACTACTCCATCTCGGAGTACTCCTCCCTCTGTTTTTTATTATAAGGCCAGAGACCTTTTTAACATTGCTTGAGATTATAAGACATATCTCATTAGTTATTCTCTCTTCACCAATAATGCACTTCTTCTTATTTCTCTCTCTCTTCTATGATGCAAGTGAAAATATTTGTGCACGAGGCAATAATGAGGTAGAGTAATTAACTTTCTTGGTTTTATTAACTTGGCTCTATGGCCTAAGGCTGGTCACAGGCGGCAGTAAATTAGAGTAGTACCATATTACTACTACTCTAAGTTACTACCTTCTTACTAGTGGGTAGTGTGATAAGTGTAGTAAGATAAGTAGCAAACCTTATTTTATTATTTTGGTAGACACATTTTGCATTGGAAAGTGTAATGTGATGGTAACATATTACTACTTATTATCATATCATATTTTTTGCGTAGGTGGCATCTATGTAACTTTGTGTGTCCCAATTTATTAGGCATGCACGTAGTTTAAGAATAATTTTGACCATTAATTTTTGTCAATTTTTTTACATAATATGTCACAAAACTTATACCATCGGATTCATCTTCAAAAGAAGTTTTCGATGGTTTATTTTTGAGACACATATTGTATATTTTATTGGCTAAAATTGATAGTCAATTTTTTTCTTAAACTACATGCGCAGCTAATAAACCGGGATGAAGTGAGTATGAGACTAATCACAATGGAGAGGAGGAGCAAATCCAAGAGCTTACCCATTTATGGGTAAGCAAAAATCGTTAGGGTAAGAGGAGAGAGAAGGTTTGGGTAACGGGACGAGTCTCGACTTTTCTATCTTACCCATAATGTGGTTACCTAAAATAGGTTTGCATGTGGGACCCAAAAATATTCCTCGAGAGCCAGCACCCTTCTCCTTCTCCGTGCTGGTCACACCTTCGGCTAGGGCCTAGCAGTTGTCCGCAGACAAGTCGAGGCCAGCATTCATTGCGGTGGGTGGAAGTGGTGGCCTAGAAGGACAGAGGCGGCGGACAAGGCCCCGGCGGCGGAGAAAATTCATGGCATCATTGCAATGGGTGGCAGTGGTGGCCTACGTACTGCGGCTATATTCCGACCAAGTGGGGCCACACGCGAACTCACTCTAGACGAGGGAGGGGGCGGCGAGGTTAGGGAAACGTCGAGCTACCCGTGGATGATAGAAAGGGCAGGTGAGGTCAGGGGAACCCGCGAGTTGCCCGTCGCTGTCGTCCAGGTTATGCACGCTAAAGCTAGGTCGTGCCCGTGGCAAAATTGAGGTCAGGATTGCCTCGGCGGGGCTGGCAGGGCTGGCAGGAGGTGCTGGAGGTGGAGGATCCGCAGCGGAGAGGCTCGGCATCAGAAATTGGCCGGAAACCAGCCGTGCATAGGCTCATGGCTATGACTTGAAATCAGTCGGGAATGGCTGGGCGTGGGCTTGGAGAAGGACGGCATGGGCTCGGGGGAGGTAGGGAAGACAGGGCATGGTGCAACAGTGGCCGGAGTGACGGTGGCGAGTGGCAGCACGGTCAGGTCAACACGGTCGGGACGGACGGAAACTTCCGGTCGGGTGGTTGGAGCCTCCCGCCTGTGTTTTGTGCTGACATAGCAACATATGGGTAGATATTGCGTATTACCCAAATTTTGTGTCCATCTACCCATATATGGGTAAGAGGTGACAAAAAATGGATGATCACCCAAAACTTTGTGGTGGGGGACCACTTATAGGTAAGCTGTTGGAGCAAGTTTTTTGCTCATCTTACCCATAAAATCCATTTTTGCACCTCTTACCCATATATGGGTAAGCTGTTGGAGCTGCTCGATACAGTAGTATCATGTACTACTCCCTCCGTCCAGAAATAACTATATTACATTTGTCTAGGGTCAAATGTATCTAGACATGTTTTAGTGTGTAGATACATTCAAATCTATACAACTCCAACTCAGTTATTTCTAGACATAGGGAGTATATTATGATATTGTACTAGTATGTGATACCATCTCCACAATGCGTAGTACTACTATCATGTACTGTATAGTACTTAGTACTAGTAGTATCATAGTCTTAGTGTATTTATTGTTTTGTAATCTCAAAGTAAAATTGTGTACAAGATTTATTTGAGATTATATTTTCAATGATACTCTACCTATGATACCAACACAATCTCTTTCATCATTAATTGCTGTGACACATAAGAATATTCCATGCATATAATAATGCATGATACGTACCACCTGATATCCCATTGGTTCTAGTCTCATCCTAAACAGAGGTAGAGTAGAGTAGTACTAGTACCTCCACCCCAGAGTAGTTCTGGAGTACAATATTTAGTCTTCATGTAGCCCTAGGTTGTCAAAGCAACGTGTACACCGGGTCAGAAGGATATAATTACTCGGGGAACACAGCGCTTCCCTAGTTTTTTCCATGCCAGTCTCTTGCCAAAGAGATAAGGTATCGGCTCATGGCCGTTGAATTTGGATGGACGGACGATATTTCCTAGAGTGAGATGAGGAGTCTAGTACTCCTAGTATTTAACTATAGTACTAGTATCGCTCACTCACTCTTATCAACCCTCTCAGATCTGCGCTCCACCCTCTACTCTCTCGCTCGGTCTCAAAATCCCTCTCAGATCCGCCACAGTTGAAGAGGACGGCTCTATGGCGGACGAGTGGTTTGAAGCTACTATTGACATGAGTGCAATGAGGCAGGTCTTCAGCTGCAGGTTGTGTTCTCAAATTGTTCGTCGTCCTATGTACATGGTTATTACTTATTTCTTCAGGATGTTTTCCACACTAGTTCGATACATCTCTTGTTTTTGGGCTAAATTTATTTTCCTTGCACGAGCAGTGCTTTGGCAAGGCCGTGATGGACATATAATACAACCAATGTGTTGGAAAATAGTCCAGTGGCCAGTGCCCGGGATGTGAGCACGGAGGCATCTTCAAACCAACCACTACTGTGGATTGTATGTCATCGGGAATGAGGCTCAAGTGCAGCAACAAATAGTGTGACATGGCTAGTAGCTTCCTCGAGTTCATCGAACACAAGACGGTGTGCCCGCACAGGAAGAGGGCGACATAGGTTCTTGACAAAGAAGAACCATATGCTATTGGGGTATCTTTGTGTGCTGACTCTGTCTAGAGTATGGTTTAGCTTATGCCATGGTTGTGTTGTACCTATACTAGTTATGCTATATAAATAAATTGAATCATCATCGCATCCACATAGTTCCTCTCTTTTTTGATAGCAAGGGGAAGTACCACCAGCCTGTGCATCTACATAGTTGCTCTCTTTTAGCTAAAAAACTTGAAAATCCGTAGAACTTGGGTGACCCTCCACGGCGTATGCAAATATTGGTGCCCAAACCACTTCTCATCCATTCGACACTGGTTCCTACGCTGCACAGTTGATACCACAAAAAAATTCAAGGACTTGGATCAGCTACTTTCTCCGATGCCCAAACTCAGCATATGTTAAAATATTGGTCTTCCCTGTCCAGCCCAACAACCCTTCCTATATTTAACGCAAAGACAACGGCCATCCCTCTGGTCAGGTTAAGCTAAATCATTTTTTTATCAATGTGGGATCTATTTCTTTTCTGCAAAGCGGTGCCCTCCATTGTGTTGATGGTGCCACAGAAACATTATTTGGAATCGATTAAGAATAGACCAGGATTGGTAAGTTTGGAGAGCCAATTTAAGGATTTTGGTGTTGGAGTTCGATTTACCTTTTCCCTACAAATTCATGGTTTATTTTAGACTTCCCCTAAGGCTAGTCATAGTGGGAGTAACTTATTATCTAGTAACTTGCATGTACATGCAATGCCAACTAAGCAAATTTGTGACATGGCATGATAATTAATGATGAAAGAGAGGGAGGTACTAACTTAGCTAGTTACCATAACATCAGACATACCAATACTATATGAGTCTAGAACCTAATTAATTAGGTCTTGCATGAAACCACACACATGTTATCACCCACTATGAAGGTAGTAACATCTGCAAGTTACTAGTCTAAGATATTTAGCACTATGACCAGCCTAAGTAGACCCATGAAGAGAGGACAAGCCAAGTTGACCTTGGGGAGTGACTAGGTAGCACTACCCCGCCATCGAGCAGTCCACTCTCACCCATTTCCACTAGCCTCTTCCCTCTCATCCAGGCCAGCACCATCGACTAGCCCTCGCCCCCACCCCTCCCCTCGCCTCCCCCCACGCTCAAAAAAATCCCCAAATGGTGGCGTCGCCAGAACTGAAGCGCTCCTCACAGGAGCGCATCATCGAGCCTAGCCCCCATGTCTTCCATGCCTACCACGTCTCCTCAGCCACAGTCGACTTCTCTGTCATCGAGCCGTAGTTAGTTGATGAGACGATGCTATACACAATGACACTGAAGATCTTCATCTCGAGGATGTACGAGCTTAGGAGGATGTCTGGCTCCATCCTAACCCCTTTGGAGGAGGACGATGTCGCGAGCACACCCTGCAAAGAGGAGGTGGTGAATCTTAGCCTGCCTCCTAGCAAGCCGCAAAGAGCGTCAAAGGTCGTCGAAACTATGCGCAAGGTTCTTGGCCATGTATGGATGCTGAAGAACCTGCAACTCACGGCGGAGGAGTGGGACATCATCATTCCGTATGATATTCTGCACTGGTTCTAGCATGAGGCCTGTATGTGGGTCCACGGGTTCCACTTCGACCTAACCCTCAGCATGGATCTTTGGCTCATCGTCAACCTGCCGGCGCTTCAAGACAGTTGGTACCTGGTTGAGCAGGAGGATGGCCACTTCAGCATATGCAAGAAGACGATGTCTAAGTGCACAACGGTGTGTCTTTGGAGATGCAACCATTCAGAACACCACAAGTGTATCTTCACTTGGTTTGAGACCAACACCAGCTGCCCTATTTGTCGAGACAATGTGCTCGCCCATCTCTACTGACATGAGGTGCATATGCCCCCTTTTGTATGAAACCTGGTCCTATGGTTCATAATCAATTAATGTACTGAACCAATGTATCTGCACGCCAAGTGAACCTATTGTACATATGTTTGCACTTGTCGAATTATGCTTAATCCAACTTAGACGGGGAAAACAATTAGTCTAGGATTACAATCCAGCAGGAAATTGTCATCATGTCTCATACATTTTACAAAGAGAAAACCAATATGAATCACTGTTCATAATCTCACTGCATAATATGAAACAACAGTCTAATCATCGTCACCATCATCGCTTTCAGCACCGTCGCATTCTAGATCCACATATTCGGACTGGGTTCGATCTTCTTCCCCTTGCCATTCATCATACATGTCCTGCGATTCATTAGTTAGAACTAGTTTATTCCTGTCTTTGTCGACTATACTAACCTCGACAGTGAAATCTACTTGTCCATCATGCGCCGAGCCGCCTCTGGCAAACAAATTTTCATCGACGTCAGCCAGTTCAGTTACCATACAACCACTGGGATCATCTTGGTGGGCAACATTTGTGGTGACTGGCTCGTCATACTCATTCACATCATATGTGCTCCTTGCCTCAAACTTTTGCATATATTGCTAGTCATTAATATCTCTGTCATCCAAGAATATTACCTTGGAAGCTTGAGTTAGCAAAATATAAGGTTCCTCCTTGTACCACTCAGCAGTAGTATTAATCGATATGAAATTCCCATCATTTATGGGACCTCTTTTCTTATTCGGATCTTGGTCATACCAAGAACATTTGAATAGAACCACAGATCGACCACCAATCGTGTCGTTATAATTTAACTCAATAATCTCTTTTATGCGACAATAATGACCATAGTCATCTGACTTCTTCATTTTTGCTGTCAAGTGCTCTCCACTGGTCGTGATGCCACGTTTTGTGTCTTCGGATGTTTCTCACACTCATAAGTGTTGTAGTGGATACCATCGTTATTGCAAGATGAAGCTGTTTGCACCCTCTTTGCCGGACCACGTGATAGGGCATAGAGACCATCAAGAACATCGCCCGAATTCTCTTCACGCAGCTACATGATCTGCAGTTATAAAAAATAATCAAGAGGTCATGTCATGTGCACAATTCGTATGCAATTCAAAGTTCAATTGACCATATTACATGATTCCTAAACCATTCCTGAAACCCATCCCCACATACTGGTGCAACATAATCTTTTCCTTTGGCTGCTTTAAATAACCTACAAAAACGATACTCAAGTAAGACGTCTAAACATATTTTGCAGCAACTTTCATATCATATACGTGAGGATATGTATGAATAGTACTCATGCAACAAAGTTTCCAGCCTCATCAATGTTATTCAGCACATACCAAGTAACTTGGTCATATTCATGTTTTGTTAATGTTCTATGTTCCTTCTTTCCTACTAGGCGAACACCATGGTTAAAAACATATTTTTCAACTTCTTCAATTCTGCCACCTAGATTGGATCTAATTTTACAATCAAGAATGTATCTTGACAAAAATGCAAATGCTTCAGCAGCAATATATGCCTCTGCAATGCAAGCCTCTGGTATAGCCTTGTTCCTAATAGTACCCTTGAAAGTGCAAAGTCAATTATCTATAGGCTACATAAATCCGCACTATACGGGACCTCTATAAAGTGCATCTTCAGTCAGATGAATAGCCAAATGCACCATCACATCAAAGAAGGCTAGTGGATATATCAGCTCAAGCTTGCATAGGATTTCTGCTATATCCGTCTGAAGACGCGCTACAACTCTTCTTTCTAGACTTTTGCTACAGATTTCCCTAAATAACTTTCCTAACTCTGCAAGCACGTTGTACAAATCCTTGTTCACTAGACCTTTAATGCCAAGAGGTAAAATCATTTGTTGTAGGATGTGGCAATCATGAGTTTTCAACCCTTGGAGCTTGTTCCCCTCTACATTGATACAATTTGCAATGTTGGAAGAAAATCCATATGGGAACTTCACCTCGGAGGAAGTCAAAAAATAGTACCCTTTTATTCATCGGCAAGGTAAATTCTGCACCTCAAAATTTGTAATGTTTTTCACTTCCCTTATCAACCATATCTTCAGGATGCAGCTTCAAGTTGTTATTAACGTTGAGTTTTTCACATTCAAGCCTAGAATTATAGCTATCTTTTTCCTTGGATGGAATGTTGAGTAATATGCCTATAATGTTGTCACATATATTTTTCTGCATGTGCATGACATCAATATTATGTCGAAGCGTCTTACCAGCCCAATAAGGCAAGTCCCATAGAGGGGATCTGCGCTTATAAAATATTCTCGGTTACTTTTCCTTCCCTTGGGCATCTGCTGCTACTTCTTCCGCTCTCTTCCTTTTGGATGATGCCCCTACTATCGGTGCATCTTTTGTATTCTTTCTTTTACCTCATTTAGCAGTTGGTTGTTTTCCTGGTTTGACATTTCTGACCTTTTGTAAATGCGCCTACAACTCAACTGTAGTGAACTTTTGTGGTGCAGTGCCATATTCAGTCCTCTTTCCATAGAACTACAATTTTTTAAGTTTTTTCAGAATTTGTGGCCTTGAGGAAGAGAAACCCGGTGGCCAAGGAAACCAGTCTTATTTTGTAGCCTTACTGTGACTTGTTTTGAATCACAGCGAACACATGTGTTATAACCTGTTGTCACTCTACCTGACATAGTGCCAAGAGCTGGAAAATCATTGGTGTAGAATAGCACAGCAACATGCATAGGGAACTTGGCATCCTTAGGTTTGTTGGCAAGGATATCAGGAGTCATGATACCCTTCCATAGTTCCTACAAGTCTCGTATAAGAGGTTGTATGAACATATTAAAATCCTTCCCATGTGATTTGGGACCTGGGATGAGTAAAGCCAGCAAGTAGTTCGACCGATCAGTGCATGCCCAGGGAGGCAGGTTGTAAATTGTAACAAGTACTCACCACATGTTGTACGAGTTACTCATGTTACCAAATGGGTTAAATCCATTTGTAGCTAGGCCAAGTCTCGGGTTCCTTGGATCCGTTGCAAATCATGAATGAGCCCTGTCAAAGTTCTTCCATTTAGCGCCATCAGCTGGATGTCTCAGAGTAATCGCCTGGCTTGAGAATCTCTTTGTTCCATCTTATTTCCTTAGATGTTTGTTCTGACCGAAACAACCTCTTCAATCTATATATAATTGAAAAATATCTCAGAACCTTACAAGGATGTTCCTTATTTTTATCACCATTTTTCCATCTTGATTCGTTACATACTATGCATTCATCGAGGTTTTCATAATCCTCCTAGAACAGTACATAGTTATTTGGACAAAACTGGATTTTTTCATATGATAGTCCAAGTACCTTGATGTACTGTTTCATTTCATAAAAGGATTCTGGAAGTCCTTCCCTAGGGATTGACTCGATGTACACCTTAACCACTGAATCAAAAGCTTTGTTGGAAATCTTGTTGAACGACTTATCCTTTAGTAATTTCATTACCGGTTCGAATCTCGAGATACAAGAATCAGGGTACACTAAACACTTGGCATCTTCTATCAGGTCAGAGAAAAGTGAACTTTTAAGAGAAGGAGTGCCTTTTTTGCTTGCAGTGGGGTACATGTCCCTTAACAAACCAGAAAGGTCCTCATCCTCGATCTGATGAGCTTTAGGCGGATCAGCATCAACTAGATTATCAAGAATAGGCTGATCATATGGTTCACCATGTTTAGTCCACCTAATATATGTGTGTTTCATCCCATTAATTAATGTATAGTCTGCGACTATGTTCTGACGCAGCTTTTTATAATTAAGGCATTGTTGGCATGGCCAAAACACATCCGAGTTGTCGTTATGTTGTCTAACAAACTTCATGAAGTCATTAAGACCTTCCCAATATGAAGGTGTTGCTTTTTTCCATTCAGTATCCAATATATGTCCATATGTTGAGGATAGAGATGGTCAGAAGCTTTCAAGATATTTCACCAAACAGGTTTATTACAGATCTAATTAAGCCAAGATACTCGAGCTACCTGATTGAATATAGAACAACAAATGCCACGTAATTTTAGCTTGTTTAAGAAATTGAGTGCAAAACTGTGTTACATATTTGAGAGAACAGATCGACCGAGCGCAAAATGCCAACCAATTCGAACAAACATATCAAGTGTAGAACAATGTCAAACGAACAGATCGAGTATGAAACAACTTCTAGGGAATGATTCGAGTGAACTAAGGATATTATAAGCATACTGTGGCGATCGACCAGCTGACCACCGGCCTGTGTGCGTATCGAAAAGAACGGCGCCGCCAGCAATGGTGTCAGGTCGCCCCAGCCGATAGACAGAGTGTGAACGTTTTGGTGCGCGGCCTGTGGTTTTCACCGCCTGCGCGGTCTATGGTTTTGACCGCAGGCGCGTCTCTAGAAGAAAGGCGCAAAGAGACAGTAGCTGGCTGCTGGAGTGAAGCCGTGAGTGGGAAAGGTTTGGTGCGCGTGGGGTATGTGTCTTGGTTGTCAATAATTTCCATGCGAAATATTGGCCAAAATTTTCTCCCTCATTTTTTTTCTTCCTTGTTGAGGTCTGGAATTTTTATTACTGAGCCCATGAAATTAGCCTATCAGGCCCAAGCAATGACTTAATAAATAAGCAATTTTTTTAACATTACCATGCTTAACTAACAGTAACTAGCTAGGACATCATAAACATCAGAATTTTGTTCTTGGAGTCCTAGCGAGAAAACAAGGGTGCATAAATTATAGTGAACTATCAAAAAAATTACGATGCAGCCAATATCATGAATTACTATAGCTCTTTTTAGTACAATTTGAACAACTATATCTGCAACCTTATGTGCCATAGTAATCTAGTATAATGTACCTGCAACAGCTCACCCATAGCACAACAAATACACTCATACGAAATAGTTTGTCCTAGGCATGATATATCCTAGCAGAAGTGAATCAACAATACTAGGTCTATAACAATCCATAAAGGCATCAATGCCTCCAATTTTATTTTATTGCGATGAAAGAGAGCTTTATTACTCAAAAGGATCTACCCATTACTCAATAGGCACAGTAGCAACACCACGTACACAGATAAGAAACACCTAGTGAACTCCACCAAACACAATCATGAACAATCAGACTCGACCCTGGCTTCGCGGGCCTCCCTCCAATCACTTGACCGGAAGAAGGAAATTAAGAGCAAACAATTGTAACAACAGTAGCTTTTTCAGGGGATATCCTAAACGCTCATGAGCAATATAACAATCATTTGCCATAATGTAAATCAAGGTAGAACAGAGAAAACTAGATAGTGAAATATACCAGTCCTCTTAATTGTTACAGCGCATTAGAGGGCCAATAAAACAGTTCACCATCTATGCTTGCTTCAAACTAGTGTCTATTTTAGGGTTTCAAAACACAGTTAAAATGTATACTGATTAAAAACACACTACTTCAGAAGCCATACATATTTGCACAAGATTCTAGCATTCCTACAAAAAGATTGACATGCAGGTTTGATATCAACAGCTCATAGCAGTTGAACTACACTGATACCATCTCAACCATCATCAGCTTGAACACTAACTAAAGCACAAGTACATTAATAAACCCCAAAACAAAACCAGAATAACATGCGGCATGAGAAATAACGTGTTGCTCTTCTTGTTGTTTTTTACCTGGACGACCGTAGAACCAGCTACAGCAGGAGGTTTTCTCGATGTAGTGGAAGTTCGTACTAGTGGGCATGCACCCGGGATGCGCCTAGGGGTGAGGACGCTCCCTGGATGCCAGAGGAAGAAGACCGAGCGGCAGGTAGTCAGGAGTGGAGGACTCCATCCTCCACGGGGATGAGGACAATATGCTCCTCCACTGGGACGAGGAGATTGGGGGTGGCACTGGCTCCACGGTGTTGCCTTTCCTTCTTTGGTGCCTGCGAGGTGAAACAACTGAAAGGTGGGGTCAGCGCCTGCAAGGTCAAGAGAGCGACGGGCAGAGAAGTGGAGTAGAGGAGGACGCCCGACGGGATCTGGGAAGGAGGAGGAGAGAAGGGGCTAGAGGGAGACACGTAGTAGGAGAGGTGGGACGCTACCTTGGCGAGCAAGTGGTGATGTTGCCGAGGGGAGGAGGCACCAGAGTGGTCGCCACTTCCACAGCGTGTGATGATTCCATCCACGTCGCCCGCCATCGCCTATCGTCGCCCACGTAGAGCAGCGGGAGCCAGCACGCCTCGATGCCATCCACGTCATTTGCATCGGCGGAGATCATTGATGTGCTAGGGGAGGAGAGCGATTGAGGAAGAGGTTATGGTGCTAGGGGGTGAACAGAGATTGCGTTCTCCAGATGGGATCGGGAGCGATGGGGGTGGGAGTGGCGGCGGAGAGATGAGGGAGTGGTCTACGTGACCTGTCTATGACTAGGGTTTGGATGGGTCGTGGGTCTCCCACGGGTGGACTGAGGGTACATTCTAGACCGTCGGATCGAGTGGACCACTATGATTTGTTTCGTGGGTGATCCGTGGAAGCCTAATTTCTGCATTTTGATTGGTTGGATAAGACTATCCATTGGCCTAGTTATTAAAATGATTTCGGGCCAAATGACCAATGTTATGGCTAGAATCGCGGCATAGTTTGTGATATTGTTCCCATATTGTGCACACATATGTATCATGAGATGGCGAACAATGTTCCAGGAGGAAGTTTTCCTTTTTGTCGCACGGAAATACCATTTTCCATTTTCCGAGCGCAAAAAACGGGTCGTTTTGTGAAGCAACTACCAAATGGAAGTATCAAAATGCTTACATGGACAAATGTCCCAACCGGGGTATCTCAAACCTTTCCGTACACCCCTGGCGAAAAAGACAAATTCCTGCCGAATCGGCAAGAAGTGGGTCCTATTTGAACTACATGTACATTATCTGATGCCCATGATTCTTTGAAAAAATCATTTTTAGACTCATAATATGCTATTTCTTCAGATATCCAATGCAATTTTAGTGAGGCTCGGACCCTAGCTAAGAACCTTCATGGACAATATTTCTTAAACATACAGGCAGAAAATGGACAATATTTCTTAAACATAGCCCAAATAACATTATTTTCCACGAATGATAACGAAAAATAAAATATATATTACATTCAGGACATAGTGCACATCACCCAAGGATATATAATTGCTACAAATGTACATTGTGGTATATTACAACAATTGCATCGTTCGAATTAGCCAGATAAATATAAAGCTTCTAAAAATATCACCATCTACACTCTGCTGAGTACTGAATCCCTTTGCTTCTTCCACCTTCAACTTGTAGCTCTTATAAAAGAGAGGAAATTGGTTATAGAGACAACAAAAGAAACATCTTCAAACAATAACATAGACTATTTGTATACTAGCAGCTATATAAACAATACTTGATTTTATTTTCTGCCGCAGTAACAAAAACATGGTTTGAATTAGCAAACATAGCAAATGAATAACAAAAATGACAACAACACCAAACATAGGTCCAACATTGTCTCCCATTTGGTTATCTATATGTCCAAAATTATAATCAGGCATGAAGTAGGAGGTTATTCTTTATTCTATTACAACACTTGATTGCGTTTGTACATTCATTCTTTTACAGACGTTTCATGCCTCTTTGATATGTACTGGGACTCTATGAAATGTATTGTAAGTTACACAAATAGGAATAATACAACCATGACATGAACCTCACAAGTAGTTGATGACCCACAAGTATAGGGGGTGTATCACAGTATTTTCGATAAGTAAGAGTGTCGAACCCAACGAGGAGCCGAAGGTGCTGGCTAGTGGTATGGATCGGGAATTCTCTTCAAATACTTAGCAAACGTATTTTTAGGGGTTTTTGATAAAGCAAGTAAACAAAGTACGAGTAAATAAAATACAGTAGGAATAAATGCAGCAAGTGACCCAATCCTTTATGCAGCAAAGGACAATCTGGTTGTATTACTTAAGATGACCAAACGTTCTCGAGGACACATGGGAAGACTGTCAAGTGCTTTCGCTTCATATAGCTGATTAATCTTCTCTAGCTTGCTAAGTGTTGTGTGGGTGAACCTATGCTAATGTACCACCCCATCCAATACCAATACATACTTGTGATTATACTCCTTGCAAACATCCGTAAGTACAAGAAAGTAATTAAGGTGGAAACCTAACCACAACTTTAAACTCTAAGACCCTTACGTCCCTTGTGCAATGGTTTCCTACGGAGGTTCAGGTTTTTGGCACTCCGGCAACCCCTACGATTAGTAGCCAAATACACAATGCATTCTCCTAGGCCCATATAGGTGAAGTGTCATGTATTCGACATTCACATGACACCACTAGAAGAATTACACCACAACTTAAATAACAATCTATTGAATCTTTCTCAACATAACTCAACTACTAACAACAAGACTTCTCCCATGTCCTCAAGAACAAACGAACTACTCACAAGACATCATATGGATCATGATGAGAGATGGAATAATGATGTATAACAATCTGAACATAAAAAATAATTCAACGATTCACTCAATAGCATCAACGACAAAGAGTAATCAACACCGAGAAAGTTTCCCCTATGAACTAATGCAAGATTCAACTCAATTGTTACAGCAATATGGAGATGGTGATGAGGGTGCTGATGGTGATGATGGTGGTGATGATGATGATGATGATCCCGATGAAGTCCAACTTGATGGTGGTGTTGATGGCAACGATCTCCTCTCTCCGGGAAGGAATTCCCCCGGCAGAAATCTGTCTGCCAGAGAGATCTTTCTCTCTTGGTGTTTTCCACCCTACAAAGGTGGCGGAATCTTTCTGTGGTCGCTCCCCGAGTCTTAGGGTTTCGGGAGGATGATATACGCTAGAGGGGAGAGGCTGGAGTGGGCCAGGGTGTCCACACCACCTCCTGGCGCGGCCTAGGGCTGCCCGTGCCAGGGGTGGTGTGGGCCCCCTGTGGCCCATCTCCACTCTGTCTTCTGGCATCCTTAGTCTTCTGGAAAAATAGGATTTTCCATATATTTTCCCGTATTTTCTGATCTTCGCGAATTTTGCCTCCAAACAGCACCTTTTCCATGAGAATCCTCACTGCAGCGGTCCATGCTCCAAAAGTCATCAATCATGCAAAAAAAGATGAAATAACATAAATATCACTCCTCAATGCGAAATATATCAATGAATAATAGTGAATTAAGACATAGAATAGTGATGAAAAATGGACGTATCAACTCCCCCCAAGCTTAGACTTCGCTTGTCCTCAAGTGAAACTGAGCTCAATAAACATGGCCTCAGGTTTATGGAGTGAAGAGTCGATAAAGGAATACGGACAAGAAGCATCACATTCATCAAAAGCATATATCATAATAGAAGACAACTCACTATTATATAACTCAACCTACAATAAGTAAAGGAAACACAATAAAGATACATAAGGTGAATCATAATGGGTAATGCCAAACTTAGCTCTTGGTCGAAGAATAGTTGATAATTTGCTGGAGTTCACAAATAACTGGTTTTCAAAGATAGCTTTCAAAGTCGTAAACATCAAGATAAGAGTAATATGCAAAGCAAGCAACATAAAACATGATTGCATAAATCATCATATCAATGAATGAAACACATCAACTCAAAATACTTGCTGAGGTAGAAGGGAGTAGGTTTACTGACTCAACTACAAATTAAAAGAAAGGCCATTCAAAGAGGGAAGCAGGGATTGCAAGTCTCATAAAGAGCTCCCAAAAATTATGATACTTACTAGCTTTCAGCTCTCATTGCCCCTATCATTGGCATCTTTAGGTGATTAAGGTTAAAGTTATCAAATATGAGGATATACATTGACAAGTTGTAAGTTGAGAATCTCATGTCCCTTGAATATGAGGGCCGCTCCTCATGCTACTCAAGTTTAGTCACCAGTAAGTTCTTGTCATCGTAAGCATATGTGTATCATTGAGAACCCCCAATGGGGTACCCCTTGCCCGATGATACGGAAGATTCCCCATATCAAAATGACAAGGCAAGAAAACAACAAGTATCTCAGCAATCTTCTTATTTACCATGGGAATATGGTGCTTTTTTCTCTCTTTCCTCTTTTCATAATATCTCTTTTTTTTCTTTTCTCTTTTTCTCAATCTCTATCTCTTTTTTATAAGAAGAATGCTTCATAGATACTCGTTATGGTTAAGCTGCAGGTTTCCACCACGTCAGCATGGATTAGACCAGCGGCCCAGGCGTTTCTCTAACACACATGCATAACTCCATGGACTTACAAGCTCCCCTTTCATTTCACATAGACGACATCCATAGACAAAAGAACATGATATAACCTTGGTACAAATTACCAGTGCAATGTTGAAAGCGTTCCCCATGACAGCATGGTTCTGCTAATTCACAACTTACAAAGCGCAAGCATATACGTAACATAGGTGAGCACAATGGTTCAAGTTTATTAGATGCGAGAAAGTAAAGTGTGCCATCAAGTTCGTGAGAGCTTTAATCACTAATTTTCACATAACAAGTTTAATTTGGGAGGTAGATAAAACAAGAATTTACTTGGAATAGCAATAATGCTACTAGGTAGGTATGGTGGACACAAATGGCAAAGGTTTTGGTTTAAAGGAGGTGGATGCACGAGAAGAATACCCTCTCAGTACAGGTTTTTGGCTAGCAAGGCTGGGTAGCAAGTATAAGAGTTGAAGGAAACAAACAAACATACAAGCGATAAAGACAAACATGCAATCTTCCTTAGAAGCACAAAAGATCTTAACTAGAGAATACTAGACTAATGAGAAAATCAAGAAAGAAAGATGATGAAATTATTTTTCTTTAGAGGTACTTTTATCTTTTTCAACTCTCAAAAATTGTGTTGCTACTAACCGAGCCAGGTTTGCCAAAACCAACTAAATTAAGTCAATGATCCCAAAGTGATACCAATACTAACAACAAGGTAAATCATATAACCACGAATTGAAAACTAATATAAGCTATGAAAAAGACTGAATGATAGAACTTCTCATTAATATTCCATAACGGCAACTCACACCAAGGGATACATATCTAACGAGAGAGGGGACACTTCCATAATGCAAACCATCCTACTTAATAACTCCTCTATTCATGATATGACTCTACTAAAAAGGTAAAAAGATAGAAGATAGTGATGTGATACCGCGGCACTCCCCAAGCTTGGGACAAACAAAGGGGATGCCAAACCTGACGACGAATTACTCCTTTGGTGGTGGTGGTAATATTTTCTTAGTTGACGTGAGGAAATCTTCCAGCATCTTGCGAAGCCTATTATTCCCCCATTGAAGCATGTCCACCTTCCTCTACAAGTCTCGGTACTTATCGCAGAACTCCTTAGTGACTCGTAGGGCCTCCGTTGATGCATGGCAAGAGACTAAAGGTACCAGCCCCTGCTTGGGGTCTTGAAGAACTTCCTCCATCGGTTCCTTCCCTTTATCCTTGGCGGTCACCATTGTGCTTCTAAGCTTTCAAAGAGTATGTCCTGGCAGAAACAGCTCGAAACAAAAACACGACGAAAACATGATATACGAACCTCAGGGGATCCAGGGGGTTATATATTACGAAGTTTCATAACAAAAGGAAGGTACTGGTAGAAAACGAGTCGGAGGCGGAGTCCGGGGTGGACTCACCACCTGGTGGTGCGGCCAGGGGTGGGCCCGCGCCACAGGGTGGTGTGAGCCACCCTGGCTCCGCTTCCGTCCCTTTTTCGCTTCGTAGCTTTCCTTATTGACTGAAAACTGCAAAAATATAGTTGGATTGTATTTTCTCGGAACTTTTCTTACCAGAACTGTTACCTATTTGAAAATGGACTCTCCAGGTCTCTGAATTTGGTATTTCGTGGGTTCTTCCGGACTCACCACTCGAATAATCATCAGTATCTTCATCTTCATATACTTATTACTTGAGTCATAAAACCTTTCTCTGCCGTATTACACCATTATGTCCACTTCTTGGAAATTTCTTTCACACAAAACTTCATACAATTCTCATTAGCAACATTAGTATAAGTGAAGTGATAAAACCTTTTGAGTCCAACTCTAACTGAAAAACCATCAAAACATAAGCTACTGTAGCAAATCCTTCTGAAAAGCCAAAAAGAATTCAAAAAGGAAATCTAATAAAGAAGCAAATTCAAGATTGGCAAAATCTTTCAAAACAGACAAGCAGGTAAAGATCATTTTTTTTCTAAAATCTTCTGTTGCTCAAATCAAAAAGTGAAAATCTAACGAAAGTTAAATAACAACCTGGGGCAGAAGCACAAAAAATTACAACTCAATCCGACATACAGAGATCTCTCACAAATTTTTACGGTGAAGCACAAAAAATCTGTTTCGGGACAACAACTTCCCCAAATATTACTTCTCTCTCATTAGAGGTTGATCTTGACACAAAAACCAAACAAAACGGATAAGGAGCAATTTTACCGAAGTAATAACTTCCAAGACTCAAAGATACAAAAACAAATTGGGTTGTCTCCCATAAAGCTCTTTCTTTATAGCCATTAAGATGGGCATGATAATTTCGAAGAAGCTCTCATAGGGATATAAATTGAAGTGAAAGAGAGCATTAAGAAGCAAAAACACACACATTTAAGTCTAACCCACTTCCTATGCAAGGGAATTTTGTAAACAAACAATTTGTTGAAACCAGAGGCAACTTGCATAAGAAGACAAAAGAAGTGCAACATAAAAAAATTCAGCATAAAACGGGGAAACTTGATATTATTGAGATGTATAAGAACACTTTTCCCTCTCTCATAATGACTTTCAGTATCATGCATAAATTTAACAATATAGCTGTCACAAGGACCATCATAGCAATGATCACTTATTCTAACAACAAACACAGGAATCCTAGCTCTCATAACACTACTATGTGAAACAAAATTAGAGGTATCCTTAGAAAGGATAGTGTGTCCCTCTTATTCATACTTAGTGACAAAGTCTTTCACATTTGCTATTATAGGATCATCAACCATTTGTTTATCAGGTTCAACAACTTTATTCATACTCTCGTCTACCATACTAGCCATCATAGAATGTTCCTTTATCTTAACTGGGAAAGGCATTTTCTCAATGTAAGGTTTAGGTAAAACATGATTAGCAGTATAAACTTCAATATTTCTTGCAGGAACACTCTTAGCAATATCTTTATAAGGTTCATGATACGTATTCCACTTCTTTTTAGGCACTTCAATGTAGGAAGCAAAAGCCTTAAAGTAAGAAGCAATAGCTTGAGAGTCTAGACCATAAGCATTTTTAATATTTTGAAAGTCATCAGTTCCCATAAAAGATTCAATGCATTCATAATCATAATTTATACCTGACTTTCTACCTTTGTCATTCTCCCAAGCTTCAGCATTATCTTGAATACGGTCTAGAAGAACCCATTTAGCTTCTTCTTCCATATGAGTGAATGATCCAGCACAAGAAGCGTCCAATAAATCTTTATCATGTAGAGGGGGCCTTGCATACAAGTTATTGATAATAATATTGTTGGGGAGCTCATGAATGGGACATTTGAGCATTAGTAACTTCAATCTCCCCCAAGCTTGAGCTGTACTCTCTCCATCAAGCGGCCAAAAGTTGTATATTTGATTCCGATCTTTATGAATCTCACTAGGAGGATAAAACTTTGAATAGAAGAGAGGCACTAATTCCTCCCATTCCAGAGCTTGATCATTCTTTAGCAGCTTATACCATTCCTTAGCTCTTCCTTTCAGCGATAATGAGAATAACTTCTTCTTAATTTGATCTATAGTAATACCTGCACACTTGAACAAACCGCATAATTCGTGTATAAAGAGCAAATGATCACCGGGATGGACAGTTCCATCCCCAACATAGTAGTTATCCATAACACGATCAATAATTCTTGTAGGTATTTTGAAAACAGCATTCTCAGCAGGTGGTGGCTTATCTACTACCTTAGCAGTGGTAGTAGAATTACCAAATAAGAAACTCAGTGAATTCTCCATAACGAAAATAAAGAAACTAATAGCAGTAAACAATACTCACAGTAGAAGTTTCCTTTACTAGTTCCACTCTCCAATAGTGCTTCATTCCCCGGCAACGGCGCCAAAAAATAGTCTTCATGACCCACAAGTATAGGGGGTGTATCGCAGTATTTTCGATAAGTAAGATTGTCGAAACCAACGAGGAGCAGAAGGTGCTGGCTAGTGGTATGGTTCAGGAATTCTCTGCAAATACTTAGCAAACGGATTTTTAGGGGTTTTTTATAAAGCAAGTAAACAAAGTACGAGTAAATAAAAGACAGTAGGAATAAATGCAGCAAGTGACCCAATCCTTTATGCAGCAAAGGACAATCTGGTTGTATTACTTAAGATGACCAAACGTTCTCGAGGACACATGGGAAGACTGTCAAGTGCTTTCGCTTCATATAGCTGATTAATCTTCTCTAGCTTGCTAAGTGTTGTGTGGGTGAACCTGTGCTAATGTACCACCCCATTCAAGACCAATACATACTTGTGATTATACTCCTTGCAAACATTCGTAAGTACAAGAAAGTAATTAAGGTGGAAACCTAACCACAACTTTAAACTCTAAGACCCTTACGTCCCTTGTGCAATGGTTTCCTACGCAGGTTTAGGTTTTTGGCACTCCGGCAACCCCTATGATTAGTAGCCAAATACAAAATGCATTCTCCTAGGCCCATATAGGTGAAGTGTCATGTATTCGACATTCACATAACACCACTAGAAGAAGTACACCACAACTTAAATAACAATCTATTGAATCTTTCTCAACATAACTCCACTACTAACAACAAGACTTCTCCCATGTCCTCAAGAAGAAACGAACTACTCACAAGACGTCATATGGATCATGATCAGAGATGGAATAATGATGTATAACAATCTGAACATAAACAATAATTCAATGGTTCACTCAATAGCATCAACCACAAAGAGTAATCAACACCGGGAAAGTTTCCCCTATGTACTAATGCAAGATTCAACTCAATTGTTACAACAATATGGAGATGGTGATGAGGGTGCTGATGGTGATGATGGTGGTGATGATGATGATGATGATGATCCCGATGAAGTCCACCTTGATGGTGCTGTTGATGGCAACAATCTCCCCTCTCCGGGAACGAATTCCCCCGGCAGAAATCTGTCTGCCGGAGAGATATTTCTCTCTCGGTGTTTTCCGCCCCGCAGAGGCGGCAAAATCTTTCTTTGGTCGCTCCCCGAGTATTAGGGTTTTGGGAGGATGATATACGCCAGAGGGGAGAGGCTGGAGTGGGCCAGGGTGGCCACACCACCTCCTGGCGCGGCCTAGGGCTGCCCGCGCCAGGGGGTGGTGTGGGCCCCATGTGGCCCATCTCCACTCCGTCTTCTGGCATCCTTAGTCTTCTGGAAAAATAGGATTTTCCGTATATTTTCCTGGATTTTCTGATCTTCGCAAATTTTGCCTCCAAACAGCACCTTTTCCATCAGAATCCTCACTGCAGCGGTCCATGCTCCAAAAGTCATCAACCATGCAAAAACAGATGAAATAACATAAGTATCACCCCTCAATACAAAATATATCAATGATTAATAGTGAATTAAGACATTGAATAGTGATGCAAAATGGACGTATCAGTAGTTTCTAAACACATAATTCACCATGAGCTGCATATCCTATCATCATTCCAACAAGAAGGGGAGACATGAACACCAGGGGTAGTAGGTAGGATAGAAGTACTCACTTGGATAACTGGTTGTAGAGGTTGAGGAAGACAGCAAAGCACTCGGCCAAAGGCTAGAGGCAGGTGAGCGCAATCTTCTGATGTTTGGTGCCATGGAAGTGATGGCGACCTAAGGTACTACTGTCCTAGGAGCACGGTGTGGAGCCAAAAGAGTAGAATACTTATTGAAGTAGGCATTTGGTAAAATCTGCAGAAAAAGAAAGCTAACTCAAAAGGAAGAACTAGAACCACACACCATGAAACATACAAAAAGAGACTTAATAAATAAGCAATTTTTTAACATTACCATGCTTAACTAACAGTAATGAGCTAGAACATCATAAACATCAGAATTTTGTTCTTGGAGTCCTAGCAAAAAAACTAGGGTGCATAAACTACAGTGAACTATCAAAAAAATTACGATGCAGCCAATATCATGAACTACTACAGCTCTTTTTAGGACAATCTGAACAACTATATCTGCAACCTTATGTGCCATAGTTATCTAGTACAATGTACCTACAACTGCTCACCCATAGCACAACAAATACACTCATACGAAATAGTTTGTCCTAGGCATGATACATCCTAGCAGAAGTGAATCAACAATACTAGGTCTATAACAATCCATAAAGGCATCAATGCCTCCAATTTTATTTTATTGCGATGAAAGAGAGCTTATTACTCAAAAGGAACTGCCCATTACTCAATAGGCACAGTAGCAACACCACGTTCATAGATAAGAAACACCTAGTGAACTCCACCAAAAACAATCATGAACAATCAGACCACGTTCATAGATAAGAAACACCTAGTGAACTCCACCAAAAACAATCATGAACAATCAGACCCGACCCTGGCTTCGCAGGCCTCCCTCCAATCACTTCACCGAAATAAGGAAATTAAGAGAAAATAATTGTAACGGCAGTAGCTTTTTTAGGGGATATCCTAAATTCTCATGAGCAATATAACAATCATTTTCCATAATGTAAATCAAGCTAAAACAGAGAAAAAACCAGATAGTGAAATATACCAGTCCTCTTAATTGTTACAGCGCATTAGAGGGCCAGTAAAACAGTTCACCATCTATGCTTGCTTCAAACTAGTGTCTATTTCAGGGTTTCAAAACATAGTTAAAATGTATACTGATTGAAAACACACTACTTCAGAAGCCATACATATTTGCACAAGATTCTAGCATTCCTACAAAAAGATTGACATGCAGGTTTGATAACAACAGCTCATAGCAGTTCAACTACACTGATACCATCTCAACCATCATCAGTTTGAACACTAACTAAAGCACAAGTACATTAATAAACCCCAAAACAAAACCAGAATAACATGCGGCATGAGAAATAACGTGTTGCTCTTCTTGTTGTTTTTTACCTGGACGACCGTAGAACCAGCTACAGCAGGAGGTTTTCTCGATGTAGTGGAAGTTCGTACTAGTGGGCATGCACCCGGGATGCGCCTAGGGGTGAGGACGCTCCCTGGATGCCAGAGGAAGAAGACCGAGCGGCAGGTAGTCAGGAGTGGAGGACTCCATCCTCCACGGGGATGAGGACAACGTGCTTCTCCACTGGGACGAGGAGATTGGGGGCGGCACTGGCTCCACGGTGTTGCCTGTCCTTCTTTGGTGCCTGCGAGGTGAAACAAGTGAGATATGGGGTCAGCACCTGCAAGGTCAAGCGAGCAACGGGCAGAGAAGTGGAGTAGAGGAGCACGCCCGACGGGATCTGGGAAGGAGGAGGAGAGAAGGGGCTAGAGGGAGCCACGCATTAGGAGAGGCGGGACGCTACCTTGGCGATCAAGTGGTGAGGTTGCCGAGGGGAGGAGGCGCCAGAGTGGTCGCCACTTCCATAGCGTGCGATGATTCCATCCACGTCGCCCGCCATCGCCTATCGTCGCCCAAGTAGAGCAGCGGGAGCCAGCATGCCTCGATGCCATCCACGTCATTCGCATCGGCGGAGATCGGCGATGTGCTATGGGAGGAGAGCGATTGAGGAAGTGGTTGTGGTGCTAGGGGGTGAACGGAGATGGCGTTCTCCAGATGGGATCGGGAGCGATGGGGTGGGAGTGGCGGCGGAGAGATAAGGGAGTGGTCTGCATGACCCGTCTATGACTCGGGTTTGATTGGGTCGTGGGTCTCCCACGGGTGGACTGAGGGTTCGTTCTAGACCGTCGGATCGATTGGACGACTAGGATTTGTTTCGTGGGTGATCCGTGGTAGCCTAATTTCTCCATTTTTATTGGTTGGATAAGACTGTCCATTGGCCTAGTTCTTCAAATGATTACGAGCTAAACAACCAATGTTATGGCTAGAATCGCGGCATATTTTGTGATATTATTCCCATATTGTGCACACATATGTATCATGAGATGGCAGACAATGTTCCAGGAGGAAGTTTTCCTTTGCGTCGCACGGAAATACCATTTTCCATTTTCCGAGCACAAAAAACGGGCCGTTTTGTGAAGCAACTACCAAATAGAAGTTTCAAAATGCTAGCATCCCATTTTTCGAAAATAATAGGTCACCTTACATGGAAAAATGTCCCAACCGGGATATCTCAAACCTTTCCGTACACCCCTGGCGAAAAAGACAAATTCCTGCCGAATCGGAAGGAAGTGGGTCCGATTTGAACTAGAGGTACATTATCTGATGCCCATGAATTTTTGAAAAAATGATTTTTAGACTCATAATGTGCTATTTCTTTAGATATCCAATGCAATTTTAGCGAGGCTCGTCGACAAGTACGCTGGAGCTGCGAGGAAGGCCAAGAGCACCGAGCCGCATCGTTGACACCGCGACGCATCTAGCCACCCGAAGCCAACGTGTCGCCCCTCATTTGACTTCTCGTCCTCGACCGCAACGAACCACGCCGTCGCCAACCCATCTTCGCCCTAGGGTAAGCCTCCCCGCCTCCCGCCTGTCCCGCTAGGGTTTCCCCTCGTTGGCGTCAAGTCCGGCGAGGACGACGAACCTAGACCATTAGATCTACTTTAGATCCAACGGTCTGCAGAGCCCCGTACCCCTTCGTCCCTCTTTGCCTATGACATGCAGACCCCACCGCGGGTTTTAAACCCCGGCTCTCCCACGCGCATGCGGCCGAGCCGATGGGCCGGCCCAGTCCGGAGCAGGCCATGCCCCGGGCCACTGAACCCCTCCCTTTTTATTTAAATAGCCAATTTAATTCCAAAATTAGTTCTGTAGCTTTAAATCCACCAAAATTTATCTGTGTAGTACTTTGACTTGGTTCAAATTTTGTGTAGTAGCCTAAGTAAATATCTACCGCATGGCACTGGTAGCTAGTTAAAATCCTGTATGTGCTTTTACTGAGATTTGTAATGGTAAAAATTATATGTTTGTAGTATTTAATTCCTAGAATTAGTTATGTGTCTCAGAAAATTGTTAAATCACTTGTCACTGGTAGTATTCCAACATACCTATCCAGCAAAACTGGAATCACCCAATTTGGACATGTTTAGCCACCTCTAGAATTTTTGCAAGTTAAGAACAGAAGCTTGTTCTATTATTTTTAAAAGCTTCCGTGAGCCTCCTTTCAAGGTGAGACCAACTCGTGGACTTCTGCCTCTGATTGCTCTAGCTATTCCCTGGAGGACACAATTTTAGAGTAGTAGTTTTTCTCTGAGATTTTAATTGCTTCTGCTAGTGTTGTCTATAGTAAAGTAATTGCTATAAATTAACCATGAGTGCAAAAATTATGATTCCACTTGGGTTGGATTACTATTTCCAATTCCTTCCCAGTGATGTCATTTTTGGTCATTGTCCACCTAATCAAGTTGGTCGAGCCACTGTTTGGGTGGTAAAAGTAGTGTTCACCATAAAAATTCCTGTATTTCTATGGTATATCCTTTTTAATTGATTCTAGTGGCTTTTACTTGATTTGTTCTTTAGCTACAAGTGTGTGGTTTAACTTGTTGAGTTGAGAACCTGAATCTATTTGGTTGCAATGTTTGTTTTATGATTGGTGTATGGTGTCGTGATTTGTTCCTTTCCTTTTTGCGACGATAGAAACGAACGAGGACGAGTACGAGGAGGGTGATTGGGAGGAGTTTGAAGAGGAGGACCAGGGACAAGCTGCCAACCAAGGCAAGCCACCTAGTTACTCATGAGACTTGTCCTATCTTTTAAACTTATGCATGTCTTGTTTTCTCTATTATCTAAGTGCATGGTTTTTACTCTCTCTCTCTATATATATATATATATCTTTACTTGCGTATGGGTGTGGCTCCTCCAAACCCCTACTTTGTACTATTCAAGTACGCCCCTCGTATACCTACTATTTACTCATGTAGTTTAAAGTGGTTTACTATACCACCCCCCCTTTGTAACATCCCAAAACTCTACTCCAAGGTTATTAAGATCCAAATCATTAAATTTAGAGTTAACAAAAACATTTCCCATTAAAAATATTAAAGCATTCATATGTGTGCGCATTTAAAATGGGAGTTGTTTAAATTGCCATGTTTGAGTGATCCATTGATTGTAAAATGATTCTAAGGTGAATTAAACATCATCTAGATCATTACCAAGAAAATCCCAAAGAAAAACAAATCAAAAGGAATAAATTAAGCAAATGGTCATTTGTGCCATTTTAATCACCATGCCCACTTTGGCTATTCCTAGAACTCAAATCTTATCAGAACAATTGTGGTTCTTTGCACCCCTTGCTAGTACAAGTAGTGATGTAACAAGGCCCACTTTGTTTCATCCTAAAAACTTTCAAACACTAAATTTAATTGACATTTGAAAATTGAATCTATTGTATGTATCTAGATCACATTAATTAAAAAACCACTCAAATGAAATCCATTTTAAAATCCCATGAAACTCTAGATGCTTAAGCATAAGTTACATCACTCCACCAAAAATCAGCCCAAAATTCAAACAAATGTTTCTTTCGGCCATTTTGTCAAACACCTTGTGGGCAGAATCAAATTAGCCTAACTATTACTGTTTTTGATCAAATCTTGCCGAGCCATTTGGGTGCATTGATCACCCTTGTCTCCCCCAAGTCCAACCAGACCAAAACCAACCCTATCTCTAGCCATTCGCGCTAGTGCCATACAGCCCCGACGCCATGCCCGCCGGCCAACCTTGCCCAAGCCACATGCGACCGCCAGCCCCTCTCCGCCGCTCCAGGAAGCACGGCGTGACCTCACCGCCGCCCACGGTCCACCCCTCGATCGACCCTAGCCACTGGACCACTCCCCAGCCTCGCCGCCCTTTCTCTCTGCGCACGGCTAGAGCGCGCCAGAGCGCCCTCACCGCCAGCATGCCACAGACCGTGCCTCGACCGCAAAACACGCACGCCGCTCCGCCTCGACCCCAACACCCCGCTAGACACGGCTGTTCACTGCCGCGCAACCGATAGTCGCCGTGCGTCGCCTTGAGCACTGCTGTTGTCTCCTAGAGCGCGCGACGCTCCCAACCATATACCACCGCCCCTAGCCGTGCCATTGCATCGTAGCTGAACGCCAGGGAACCACCCACCGTGCGCCTACCTCTCAGTCTCCGTCCACACCTCTCGGTCTCACCGTCGCGCCTATATAAGCAGGCCACCCCAGCACGAATTCCTCATACCGTTCCACTCCCCTCTCTCCCCTGAACATTTCCCCTCTCTCACCGGAGCCGCTCGAGCCGTAGTTCACCGGAATTGCATCAGAGGAGCCCGCTTCAGAGGAGGAGAAGCTGCGGTCGATTCTATCCACCGCAGCCCCTGCCGTGACCTTGCCTGAGTCTGCCATCACCGTCCAGTTTGATCGCCCGCCTCGCCGCACTAGATGGAGCCTTGGTACATCCCTGGTAGACCCACATTGGCCATTTAGGGTTCGGTCTCGCCGGTAATGAGTCTGTCGTCGACGACGACTGTGAGCCGTTGATCCACGTTATAATCGTGTGGCCCAGATCGTTAGATACCGTTTCGGGTTTGAAGTCTCGCTGACAAGCGGGACCAACCTGTCAGCCGCCCTCTGTGCCGCTGTGCGTCACTGGGCCGGCCCATTTTCTTTCCCGTGTGACCCATTTAATTCAAATTTTGATTCATCTATTTTAGCTGAAACTCAGTTCTGTCCCTTAGTTTAAAAATCAATTCAGGAAGATTTACTGAACCAAATTGAGTGATTCCAATTTTTTTGGAAAGCTTATGAAAAGATCTACCGAAGCCCGTGGGATTTAACTCATTTAGAGTTAGAGATCTCTCCTAGTAAAAATAACAAAACAGAAGCTTTTGCACATTCAAACATTTTTATAAAATCAACCATAATAGCTTTTGAGTTGATTCCAACTCTCAAAAATCACATTTAACCATACCTATCTGAATATGTAATAATATTAAGGTTTACATGCAATGACTTTGGACTAGTACCAAAATAATGCTATATAGGCATTTCTAGTCACTTTAAATCATTACATATTAAACTTAAACTTATTAAAATGTGATCCAACCTTTAAATCACATTCCCATATGTTAGAATATGTGGTGATGACATGTGTCCGCATGATCCCATATTTTAATTAGAGAATATTAAATCTTAGTTATTTCTAATGAGTAGAAATTACTTTTCTCAAATAAAAAGAATGAAGCTAGTTAATAAAACCTTGTGATGCTTGTGATGATAATAGATCATCAAATGTGTGCCTTAGTATACTAAGTAGACTAGTTAAGTATTGCTTGGTGATTGTGTATCCTGTATGTATTTATAGATGATAGTACCGACCAAGCTTTCGATGAGGAGGAGTTCTATCAAGAAGAAGAGGAAGAAAACTTCAACCACTGCACCAACCAAGGCAAGCTAGCACTATACAAGTTAACCCTTGCACATTTTACTTGCAAGCCTAGCACTTCAAGTAAACTGAGAAAGCTATTGTTAGCAAGCTAGAATTAAGCTAGATAACCTAAGCAGGATGCAATAGGCATGCTTTGGTTATATCACCTTGACTAGTACCTACTCCAAGTTTTTACTTTCAAGATTTTACTTTCTTTACTTCACCAAAGTCCCTTACTTGTTTGAAGGTAGCATAAAAAGTATAACACTTGACCTATCTAGATAACCTTAGATGTCATTCTATGGCATGAGATTGAGATTTGCATCCCACCTTAGTGAATAATTTTAACTTAGTAGCTTAGAGCTAAATCAAAACTTGAGTCACTCTAGATGGGAACACTTGGTGAAAATGAATTGTGAAAACCTTGGAATGATGAGTCATTCTATTGAGATGTTTTGACATTTGTTGAGAAACACAAATGGTTTATGATGATGAAAATGTTGAGGCATGAGCGTTAGTCCTTTACAAAAACTGATGGTTGGATTCGGATGCGATACCATTCTAATTTTACCGTACAACCACAATACCTGAATTGGGTAAGGCTTAGCCGGAAATTTATATGCATTAGTATTTGTTCCCTCGTGGGAGAGGTTTGAGCTGAGGCTACCTTTCAATGTTTTCCACCTATGTAGTGCCCAAGATGACAGATGGTCATGGTTGGGAGGCCATACTCATAGGAGAGGTGCTTATACTAGGGTGTGTAAAGGAATGGTTATGTTTGATTCTCTGCATACTAAGTATGATGATTCAGGGTTATCCCTGACAGATGTATCGAATCTTGTGGTGAAAGTATACCACCTCTGCAGAGTGTCAAACTATACAAATATCCGCGTCCGAGGTTATGGATAGTTGGAGTCGCCATACTGCTTTGTTGTTAGATGTTTTCCAAACAACTTATGAAATGAATTGTGACATGAATTGGCCACAATAGAGTTGTGACTATGACACTAGCTTCCCAACTTAAGTGTTTCTAGAAATTTATTTTATCTTTCTTTGTTTCTAAACTCAGCTTGGTTTCAAACTTAACTAGCGATATCATTTCACACTAGAACTACCCTAATTATTAGTGATAGTTTGCGAGTACTTAAAAAGTACTCATGGCTTTTGTCCTTGGCTATTCCTATGGCCAGACTATGAAGGAGACTACCAAGATGACGGATATCAGGATGGCTATGATAACTAGGACTATCTTCCGTCGTCAGCATTGCCTGTGCCACTGAACATGGACCCCACCGCTACGCTTATTATTTATTCCGATGCTTTTTGTATTAAGACTGGATCATGAGATCCTTTATTCGTGTAAGACCTTATATTGGTTTGTAATGGATGATGTACTGTGATATCCAATCTGTTATGTCTCACAAAAATGGTAATCCTGAGATTGCGATGTATGACATAATAGGCGTCTGGGATTAAAAATCCGGGTGTTGACAAGTTGGTATCAGAGCCATCCTGATCATAGGAGACCCTAGTTAGAATGGAAGTCCAAACAAGAACTTAATTTCAAAACCAAAGTGAGTATTTATGAAAAACTATTTCCTCTCTTACCCTTGGGAATTCATTCTTTCTTAAAAATTCATGGTCCTCCAATTCTTACATTACTACATAAAGTTTGACACACTTGATCACTTCACTAACTTCCTCATCCTAAATTCTTGTAGATGGAGACTCAGTTCAGCATGTTCTACCAGTTGGGAAACGGAGGCCAGCTGATCTTCGAGAGAGATCTAGATTCACTGTCTGAGCTCTTAGGACGCCCGCATCCGGAGTTTCTTGGAGCTCAACTTCCTGGACCCCAGGACGAGATTTGCAATGGCTAGTAACCGCTGATCTTTGAGGAACATAGAAGCACCAACGTCAGGGAGAATCTAGTTCTTCATAAGAGAGAACAACTAGCTAGATGGATTAGCCAGGGAAATGCATGAAGCTCTCGCACCTCTATGTGCCCTCAGTGTCAACCAAATCCAAGGAACCCGCTTTGCGCACTATGCAAGGCGTGACTTCATGGGAATGCCAATGGAGATACCCAGTCACCCGGAGTTGAAGCGTCAAGTGGAGAACCTTGGCTTCCTGCTGTACGATCCCCAGAAGGAATTGGACAATGCTAGGGAGTTTGCCAACCACAACCGTGCCATTGCCGACCAGAAGGCCTAGACTTTCTCACTGCTTGTCAAGGACCGTCAGTCTCTTCGCCGCCAGCGCAAAAAGAAGGATTACACCATCGACCGTCTTCACAAGAAGGTGGCCGACCTCGAGAAGACCATCAAGGAGCAAGAAGCTCAGCTTGCAGCAAACGAGGAACAAGAGGAGGGTGAAGACATCCAGGGAGACATGGATTCTTACCTCAGCAATGATGATGACTTTCTGGAGGAGGATGATGTGGACTTCTACACCGACGATGATGACTCCGACTTCATCGATGATTAGTAGATGCACTGGAGCACTGTCTTAGCATGAGATGTATCAGTCCCATTGTATCGTAGCTTGTAGAATGGTTCTTAAAACCATCTGTTTTAGTTGTTGTGGTGTGTGTGTGTTTGTATCGTGTGCTTGTTTGAAAGAATGAAATGGATTTAGTTGCAAAACCTAAGTCAAACTCAAAGTGTTAGCTTTGAAACCAAAACCATGAACCTTAGAACTTTCCCTCTTACCCCTTTATCTATCTCAATCTTCAGATGACTCGTGGAAACCCAGAGGGAGCAGCTCATCGCAAGACCCAATGTTGTAGATTATGCAGACGTTAGTTGCAGAACATGAAGCAAGCAGGCCAGAGCGCCAGGACAACTTAGCAACACTGCAGCAAATAGCCCAGATGGCCCAAAACAACCAAGGGCATGGAAATCAGGATCATCAAGGATCCAAGCTGAAAAATTTCCAGAATACTAATCCCCCAATCTTTAGCACTTCAGAGAACCCACTAGATGTTGATGACTGGTTGCAAACAATGGAGAACAATTTGGAGGTAGCCAAAGTTGATGACAACGAGAAAGTTCTCTTTGCCACCCACTACTTGGCAGGAGATGCAAGAGCCTGGTGGAACAGCATCCTCCTGATGTACCATGGTCAAGTGATGACATGGGAAGCCATCAAAATCAATTTCAGCTGCACCCACATGTCGCAGGGCCTAGTCACCAGAATGAGGGATGAATTCAAAGAGTTGAAGCAAGGCAGAATGACTGTGGTGGAGTACCGTGACAGATTCTTGTCGCTTGCCAGGTATGCACCTGATGAGATCAACACAGAGGCAAAGAAGAAGGAGAGATTCATGAACGGACTGCATGATGAGATGCAGACTGTCCTCGTCAACATCCGCTTCGAGGATCTCAAAGAGCTAGTCGACTCTGCCATTCAGATGGAAGGGAAGATTAATCAGGAAAACGACAACCGCAAACATCGTATGATGCACCAAGCTGGATCCAACAGTCACCAGAAGTACCGTCCCAACCCATCTGCCGGGTATGCACCAAGAACCAACCGACCCCCAATGTCTCGCCCAAGCTACCCCAACCGTAGCAGAGGCAATGTGAAGATCGGAGGAAACAACAACAACCCCGGCAACACCAGCAATTTCAATCGTGCACCTCCCAAGGGCAACAGCAACAACAACAACAACACTGCACCCAGAACTAGAAGCAATGTTGTGCCTGTCGCAGCTGAAGACAAGTCCCAGATAACTTGTTTCAAGTGTGGAGTGAAGGGTCACTGTTCCAATGAGTGCCCCAAGAAGACGGTCACCACTGCCAATGTGAATGCCCCAGCTCAACAGCAGGGTCGTGTTCAACCAGGGAGAAGATTTGCCCCAGGGAACCCTCACAACCGCAACTACCGTCTCTTCCACATGAACGCCGAAGAAGCCTAAGAAGCGCCAGATGTAGTGTTGGATATGTTTTCTGTCAACTCAGTTTTAGCAAGAGTGTTGTTTGATTCTGGAGCATCGCATTCATTTGCCACCGAAGAATTTTCATGCACTAGTAAGATCCACCCAACCAACTTGAAGCATGTCATGATAGTTCAAATTCCCGGTTCAACTACAAAAGCTAGAAAAATTTGCAAAGCTATGCCTATCAGAATACATGGGATAGATTTTTATGCTAATCTAATAGTACTTGGAACCAAAGGATTGGAAGTAGTACAAGGTATGGACTGGATGTCAAAGCATAAAGGACTGATAGACTGTGCAAATAAAGCCATCACTATGACCAGTAGCTCTGGAGTAACAGTAGAGCATATATCTGAAACCTTACCTCGTCAATTCAAGTGCAACAAGAGTCTATCCCTACCCACCATAGACCAAGTCAGAGTAGTCTGTGAATACCCCGATGTATTCCCAGATGAATTGCCAGGTATGCCCCCGGATAGGGATATTGAGTTCATTATTGAACTAATCCCCGGAAACAGACCCATAGCCCAGAGACCCTATAGCATGAACCCCTCAGAGTTAGTAGAATTGAAGAAGCAGTTGGATGCTGTGTTAGCGACAGGCTTGATTCAACCAAGCACATCGCCATGGAGATCACCAGTGTTGTTTGTTGACAAGAAAGATGGAGGCAACTGTTTGTGCACAGATTACCTAAGCTGAATGACGTCACCATTAAAAACAAGTACCCTTTGCCAAAGATAGAGGATCTATTTGATCAGTTGACTGGTGCCCAGGTATTCTCAAAGATTGATCTTAGGACTGGTTATCACCAACTTAAGATTCGTGCAACCGATATTCCAAAGACCGCCTTTACTACTCGTTATGGTTTATACGAGTATACGGTCATGTCTTTTCGATTAACCAATGCCCCTGCTTATTTCATGAATCTCATGAATAAGATATTTATGAATTTCCTAGATAAGTTTGTCGTTGTGTTTATCGATGATATCCTTATCTACTCCAAGTCAGAAGAAGAGCATGAGCAGCATCTGAGGATCATCCTAGAAACCCTGAGAGAGCATCGGTTGTATGCCAAGTTTAGAAAATGTGAGTTTTGGCTGAAAGAAGTAGGATTCGTAGGACATATTGTGTCTGCCGGAGGAGTCTCTGTTGATCCCGCCAAGATCAAAGATCTTGAAGAATGGGAAGCCCCCACCACTCAAACCCAAGTCCGTGCATTTCTTGGATTGGCGGGATATTACCGCAAGTTCGTAGAAGGATTCTCGAGAATCGCCAGACCCATGACCCAATTGTTGAAGAAGGACAAGAAGTTTGAATGGACCGAAAAATGTGAAGCCAGTTTCAAGAACTGAAGAAGAGATTGACTTCAGCCTCAATATTGATCATGCCAGATATCAAGAAGCCGTTTGATGTGTATTGTGATGCATCCAAGATTGGTCTCGGATGTGTATTGATGCAAGTAGGCAAAGTCATCGCGTATCTGTCTCGACAACTGAAGGAGCATGAGCAGAACAATCTGACCCATGATCTTGAGTTAGTAGCTGTAGTTTTGGCATTGAAGACATGGCGTCATTATCTTATGGGTAATCGTTGTGAGATTTACTCAGATCACAAGAGCTTGAAGTATATTTTCACTCAGAAGGAGCTGAATATGAGGCAAAGGAGATGGATAGAGTTAATCAAGGATTATGACCTTGACATTCACTATCACCCAGGCAAAGCCAATGTGGTAGTGGATGCTCTTAGCAGATTGTCGTGTAGGCTAAACACCATGATCAAGGAGAAGTAACCTAGTTTGTATGACGAGTTGGAGTAGTTTAGAACTGAGATTGTTAGCAAAGGATTTTTAGCTAGCATTGAACTTCAACCCATTTTGAATAGCCAGATCAAGGAAGCCTAGAAGGGAAATGAAAGTATCAATGGAATCAAACATCGTATTGGTACAGGAAAAGTACCTGGTTTCACTGAAGACGAAGAAGGAGTTATGTGGTACAAAGGACGTATCTGTGTGCGAGCAGATTCGGAGCTGAAGCAACTTATCATGCAGGAAGCTCATGATACTCTTTATTCTATCCACCCTGGAGGAAGGAAGATGTATCAAGATTTAAAAGATCAATTTTGGTGCCACAAGATGAAGAGAGAAATCAGGAGCTACATCGGCAAGTGTGACATTTGTCAAAGAGTCAAAGCAGAGCATCAAAGACCCGCAGGACTGTTGCAACCATTGCAGATTCCGGAATGGAAATGGGATTCCATCGGAATGGACTTTATCACTGGTTTGCCTACTTCTAGTAGGGGAAATGACTCAATCTGGGTCATCATTGATAGACTGTCCAAGGTAGCTCACTTTATACCTGTCAAGACAACCTAGCAAAGTTCTAAGTTAGCAGAGTTGTACAGTGGTAGAATTGTTAGTCTACATGGAACCCCCAAGACCATAGTATCAGATCGAGGAACCCAATTTACCTCGAGATTTTGGCAGAAAGTCCAAGAGGGATTATGAACCAAGTTGAATTTCAGCACCGCTTATCACCCGCAAACTGATGGACTGACTGAGAGAGTCAACCAAATCCTAGAGGATATGTTGAGAGCTTGTGTTTTGGAGTATGGATCAAAATGGGAAGACTGCCTGCCTTTCGCAGAATTCTCATACAACAACTGTTATCAAGCTAGTTTGCAAATGGCACCATTTGAGTTCCTATACGGAAGAAAGTGTCATACCCCTTTGAATTGGTCGCAAGTAGGAGAGAGTCAGATTTTCGGACCCGACATTCTCCGAGAAGCCGAAGAGAAGGTTCACAAAGTCCGTGAGCACCTCAAGACCGCCCAATCCAGACAGAAGAGTTATGCTGACAAGAGAAGGAGAGACCTGACTTTCAATGTCGGAGATTTTGTGTATCTCAAGGTTTCACCATTGAAGGGAACGGAACGCTTTAGTCTGAAAGGAAAGTTAGCCCCTAGATATATCAGACCCTTCAAGATTCTGAATCGTCGAGGAGAAGTATCGTATCAACTGGTTATTAAGATTATGTAACATCCCAAAACTCTAATCCAAGGTTATTAAGATCCAAATCATCAAATTTAGAGTTAACATAAACTTTTCCCATTAAAAATATTAAAGCATTCATATGTGTGTGCATTTGAAATAGGAGTTGTTTGAATTTCCATGTTTGAGTGATCCATTGATTGTAAAATGATTCTAAGGTGAATTAAACATCAACTAGATCATTCCCAAGCAAATCCCAAAGAAAAACAAATCAAAAAGAATAAAATAACCAAATGGTCATTTGTGCCATTTTAATCACCATGCCCACTTTGGCTATTCCTAGAACTCAAATCTTAACAGAAACAATTGTGGTTCTTTGCACCCCTTGGTAGTACAAGTAGTGATGTATCAAGGCCCACTTTGTTTCATCCAAAAAACTTTCAAACACTAAATTTAAATGACATTTGAAATTGAATCTAGTGTATGTATCTAGATCACATTAATTCAAAAACCACTCAAATTAACTCCATTTTCAAATCCCAAGAAACCCTAGATGCTTAAGCATAAGTTACATCACTCCACCAAAAATCAGTCCAAAATTCAAACAAAAGTTTCTTTCGGCCATTTTGTCAAACACCTTGTGGGCAGAATCAAATTAGCCTAACTATTACTGTTTTTTGTCAAATCTTGTCTCCCCTTGTCTCCCCCAAGTCCAACCAGACCAAAACCAACCCTATCTCTAGCCATTTGGTGTGCATTGATCACCCTTGTCTCCCCCAAGTCCAACCATACCAAAACCAACCCTATCTCTAGCCCCTGGCGCTAGTGCCATGCCACCCCGACGCCATGCCCGCTAGCCAACCTTGCCCAAGCCACAGGGGACCGCCAGCCCCTCTCCGCCACTCCAAGAAGCACGGCGTGACCTCACCGCCGCCCACAGTCCACCCCTCGATAGACCCTAGCCACTATACCACTCCCCAGCCTTGCCGCCCTTTCTCTCCGCGCGCATCCAGAGCACGCCAGAGCGCCCTCACCACCAGCACGCCACAGACCGCGCATGCCGCTCCGCCTCGACCCCAACACCCCGTCAAACACGGCCGTGCACCGCCGCGCGACCCACAGTCACCGTGCATCGCGTCGAGCATCGCCTCTGTCTCCCAGAGCGCGCGACGCTCCCAACCATATACCACCGCCCCTAGCCACACCATTGCGCCGTAGCTGACCACTAGGGAACCGCCCACCTTCCGCCTACCTCACCCACGCCGGTAGCCCCCTGTGCCATCGTCACCGACGAGCTCCGCCCATACATCTCAGTCTCACCGTCGCCCCTATATAAGCAGGCCACCCCAACACGAATTCCTCACACCCTTCCACTCCCCTCTCTCGCCTAAACATTTCCCCTCTCTCACCGAAGCTGCTCGAGCCATAGTTTGCCGGAATTGCATCGGAGGACCCGCTGTAGAGGAGGAGAAGCTACCATCGATTCCGTCCACCGCAGCCCCTGCCGTGACCTCGTCTGAGTCCGTCGTCGTTGTCCAGTTCGATCGCCCGCCTCGCCGCACTAGATGGAGCCCTGGTATGTCCCTGGTAGACCCCCACCGGCTGTTTAGGGTTCGGTCTCACCGGCGACGAGTCTGTCGTCGACGACGACTGTGAGCCGTGGATCCACGTTATAATCGTGTGGCCCAGATCGTTAGATACCGTTTCGGGTTTGAAGTCTCGCTGACAAGCGGGACCAACCTGTCAGCCGCCCTCTGTGCCGCTGTGCGTCACTGGGCCGGCCCATTTTCTTTCCCGTGTGACCCATTTAATTCAAATTTTGATTCATCTATTTTAGCTGAAACTCAGTTCTGTCCCTTAGTTTAAAAATCAATTCAGGAAGATTTACTAAACCAAATTGAGTGATTCCAATTTTGTTGGAAAGCTTATGAAAAGATCTACCGAAACCCGTTGGATTTAACTCATTTAGAGTTAGAGATCTCTCCTAGTAAAAATAACAAAACAGAAGCTTTTGCACATTCAAACATTTTTATAAAATCAACCATAATAGCTTTTGAGTTGATTCCAACTCTCAAAAATCACATTTAACCATACCTATCTGAATATGTAATAATATTAAGGTTTACATGCAATGACTTTGGACTAGTACCAAAATAATGCTATATAGGCATTTCTAGTCACTTTAAATCATTACATATTAAACTTAAACTTATTAAAATGTGATCCAACCTTTAAATCACATTCCCATATGTTAGAATATGTGGTGATGACCTGTGTCCGCATGATCCCATATTTTCATTGGAGAATATTAAATCTTAGTTATTTCTAATGAGTAGAAATTACTTTTCTCAAATAAAAAGAATGAAGCTAGTTAATAAAACCTTGTGATGCTTGTGATGATAATAGATCATCAAATGTGCGCCTTAGTATACTAAGTAGACTAGTTAAGTATTGCTTGGTGATTGTGTATCCTGTATGTATTTATAGATGATAGTACCGACCAAGCTTTCGAGGAGGAGGAGTTCTATCAAGAAGAGGAGGAAGAAAACTTCAACCACTGCACCAACCAAGGCAAGCTAGCACTATACAAGTTAACCCTTGCAAGTTTTACTTGCAAGCCTCACACTTCAAGTAAACTGAGCAAGCTAGAATTAAGATAGATAACCTAAGCAAGATGCAATAGGCATGCTTTGGTTATATCACCTTGACTAGTACCTACTCCAAGTTTTTACTTTCAAGCTTTTACTTTCTTTACTTTACCAAAGTCCCTTACTTGTTTGAAGGTAGCATAAAAATATAAAACTTGACCTATCTCGATAACCTTAGATGTCATTCTATGGCATGAGATTGAGATTTGCATCCCACCTTAGTGAATACTTTTAACTTAGTACCTTAGAGCTAAATCAAAACTTGAGTCACTCTAGATGGGAACACTTGGGTAGGCACATATACTAGAGCAGATTTCCCGAAGGTCTCGATCGGTTATCCGAACCCAGCATATTGGTGTATGACGATCCGTGATTTCGCGTGGCGGATGTATCGAATCTTGTGGGTAAAGTGCGCCAACTCTGCAGACTGAGAATCTATTCGAGTAGCCGTGTCCACGGTCATGGACGGTTGGGAAGGTTGCTTCTTAGCGGTGTGGTTTTTGTTTTATAAAAGATTTTTGAAAAAGGGCTTTGACCATGAGATGGTCAGGAAGGAAGGAAGTTTTGGTCGTGATTTGAACCTGAAGGAATAAAGGGGATAACCTAGTCTAGTAGTTAAAGTTTTATCAACTGTTTTCATGAATACTTTACAAATAAAATTCCACTAGCACATAGGTAGCTGCTATCCCTACAGGAGAAGTTTCCCTGAAAGAACCTCCTTGGTAGCCATCCTATCCACAACCATAATGCATGCTTTTATTTATTCCCTTGTCTGGTTGTCTTGTGAGTACATTCAAAAGTACTCACTGGCGTTGTCCCTGGCTATCAACTTGGCCAGATTATGAGCAGGGTGATGATGATGATCGAGGATACGTTGACGACTTCGTGAACTAGGGCGTTCTCCTGAGTCAGGCACCTATCGTTCTATGGCTTGACTTGGGTCCTCTACGCTTAGTGTTTCCGCTACTACTATCTATTTGTGCCCTTGACGAAACTTTGTAAGACTTTTATGTAAGACTGGTTGTATCCGGTAATGTAATGGATGTGTACTTTGATATTATGTCGATTAGGGTCCACGATGCACTGATCATGGGATCATGGTGGGTTACATAATGGGTAATCCTGAATGACAATTCGGGGTCGCCGCAAAGAACACACATTCAATGACACTGTTGGATCCATATGTGGTTTGTGAAAAGAACAGACATACAATGACACTAACTGTGGTTTATGAAAAGAACGGGTATGCAATGACTCTGGTGGATCCATGTGTGGTTTGTGAAAAGAACAGACATCCAATGAAATCTAGTGGATCCACGTGGTTTATGACAAGAACACACATCCAATGAACTCTAGTGGATCCATGTGGTTTATGAGAATAACACACATGCAATGAACTCTAGTGGATCCATGCGATTTATGAGAAGAACACACATCCAATGAACTCTAGTGGATCCATCTTGGCATAATTTGATGTATGCCACGATGTATTTCATTGTATAAGAGACTCACTTTCCATTTTTATATTATTTAGTTTTGCCCTTGGTTTTTTTATACTACTCAGTTTTGCCATCTCTCTCTCTTTCGTAGAAGCCCAAAATTGTGCTCACTTTGTCTGCTACGCCCTGATTGGTTGTCACAGTTGTCACGCGGATCGTGTGCGCCAACCATTGATCATGTTTGATCCAACGAGGATCATTGCACACGTCGTGCCCTTCACAATACAGCGTGAGACAACACAGACGTCTCCCTCAGCGAGACTTCTACAAGAAGGAACACGAAGTCGTCCATGGAAAAAGTCGTCGACTGGTCATGTCATGTTTAATCAAGTCTGAAAAGCCTACTACTACTATTACATCACATGCACAGGGCAACGGGGTCATCGAGTGCCCTGTTGTCGATGCGTCGCTACAATTTATTTCCACTTGATTTTAATAAGACATATTCCATTTTTACGCAGCACTCTCAATCTTACTTCCAACTAGGCCCTACTGCAAGTAACTTCCATGAGTCAAGAGTACCCCTCGAGTAGATCTAATGTTGCTAGAAATTGGTTCCACGCCACTTGCATGCAGTGGAATAGAGGTCTCCCATGAGCGTGTTTTCAATGCAGTTCTAAAGTGGAGATCGTGGTTGTTTCAAAAAAAGGGAATCCAAAAAAGAAGGTGGAGATCGTGGTAGCCCCATCCCCCCACCCACCACACGTGTCCACTCAAGGACTACGAACTTTCCAGTGTTTATAAACTCGCTCGGCCTTCTTCTTCCATGAGCTCGTGTCATTTTCCCCAATCTGTCTAGTCCCAAAACCCCAATCTGCACCTACCGTGCGCGCCGAAGCTCCTTCGCTTGCACCACCTCCTTCCCTAGGTGTGCCATGAAGCGTACGCGTGGAGACGAGCCAGAGGTGAAGCCAGTTGAAGGCGCAACAGCAGATGGCTCAGTCGTTGCCAAGCAGGCGGAGGCGTCTTCTCTGGGTATGAACGCCGCTTGTCGCCTCGAAGTCGACGGTTCAAGCTCAAATGTCTAGCCAGTAGCCGTCATCGTCGAGCAACAGGTGGTCGACAACGTCGTGGTGCCAGCGACAGATCTAGATGGGGGCAGGCGGCAGGCGCAAGCAATCTGGTGCTCTACATCAACGACCCCATCACCGTCCAATAAATCTTCGACGCAATCGCAGAGAATGACTAGTTCGAGGAGGTGGTCCGTGATGAGGAGTTCGAGGTACTACATTGCTAGCTTCTCTAGTCGCATCCGCAGATTTCACTGTTCATACATAGGATTTGCTCAATCGTGTATAGATTCTTTTGCTCTTGGAGTAGGGTAGTATATATATGGTTCGAACGGTCGATTGATGCATCTGCAATCTAGTCACAAAACCCCAATCCGTCTAGTCGCAAAACCCCAATCTTCTCATCTGCCATCTAGTTGAGTTTGCTAGTTGAGTGTTGATTTCGACGCACAGCATGCCTATAATATTATATTTCTATTCCTTACTAAGCCCAATGATTCAATTTTTCCCCAAAGTAGTGCTAGAGCATCTGATGGTGTCATTTTCATAGGGATGGTTAGTGAACCTGAGGCAGCAATGTACATAAACAATATAGGTTGTGTTGTTGGCATTATGGTTCTCCAACTCCATCTTTGAAAAAATAATGAGGCCCTTAATTTATTCTCATATGGAACCTATATATAAAATCTTTGTATTGTTTCTGATCTTTGGATGAGTCGTATGATGCATATGTATAACCCCGAATATTGTTTTGTACGATTACATTTCAATTTCTTATTGTGGCCAATGATTCAAATTTTCCCCAAAAGAGAGGCAGACACATTGGTGTCAGATTTTTCCAGGGATGAGTTAGCAAACCTAGAGCCATGTACAAGAACAATATAAGCTGTGCAATTGTTACTTGGTTCGCTTACGCCATCCCTGAAGAAACTTATGGGGCCTCAGTCTTTATTCTACATTCATAGAACTATGATATTTGAATTATCTATTTTATGCATTCATAGTGTATAAGAATTACATTTCAGTTTGTCACCGAGGCCAATGATTGAAATTTGCCCCAAAAGAGTTCAAGGGGAGACACATATGATGGTGTCATGTTTTAGGGATGGGTTGGTGAACCTGAGGCAGCAATACACACAAACAATATAGGTTGTGTTGTTGGTACTTTGGTTCTCCAACTCCATCTCTGAAACAAATTATGAGGCCCTTGATTTATTCTCATACGGAACTACATATATGATCCTTGAATTATTTCTGATCTTTGAATGATTCGTATGATGCATATGTATATGAATGGTTTTGATCATAAGCATTTTTAACATGTACCTGAAGATTAATTGTTTGATTGTTTATTTATAATTACAATACTGAGGCTTGTTTTTGTACCTGACTATGTATATCCCTGAATATTGTTTTGTACGATTACATTTCAATTTCTTATTTTGTCCAATGATTCAAATTTGCCCCAAAAGAGAGGCAGACACATTCGTGTTAGATTTTTTCAGGGATGAGTTAGCGAACCTGGGGCGATGTACAAGAACAATATAGGTTGTGAAATTGTTACTTGGTTTGCTCACTCCGTCCCTAAAGAAACTTATGAGGCCCCTAGATTTATTCTACATACACTCTGATCCAATTAATTGTCATTTTGTTGAGATGAAATGATATATGAACTGATCAAACTATTGCTGAGATGCTTTCTCTTTGATATCCACTTAATATTGTCTTACATATATATGTTGTCAATTCTTGAGTTGTAATACAATTCAATCATATGTATGAGTTCTAAGTTATATTCTTAAAAATCAACAGGAGGATGATGAGGACGTGGACGATAGCAAGGAATCCAGGGACAACAAGAGCCGCTACGTGCTGAGGCGGTTACGGTGTGGACAAATCCGTTTCTACCGTAGGGGGAGACTGTTTTGTCCATTCTGTGGCAGAGCAATCAATGTGGACATCGACAGCATGACCCAGCACGCGGTGGACATTGGCAAGGGCAGAGGCAGAAGGCATAATACGATTACCTTGGCACGACATGCAGCCTTCGGCAAATTCCTCTGGGAGTATGTCCGGACTGGCCTGTATCCCCTCGACTAGGCTACCCCTGCCCTGCTAGGCGTCTCTGTGTCCCGGCCTCCTTCTGCTGCCCCTGCTTTTATTTTATTTTAGTTAATTATACCAGTGTGTTGCATGTAAGACAATATATCCGTGGTGTCTCTAGTGAACCTTCTATATATGTATTAATCTACTCCTTTATATGGAGTGCTTTAAAATTTCTAGTGTTCAATTATATTACTGATCATGCTCATGCACACTACCAAATATTTCTAGTCTTCGATTATATTATAATTGTCAAGGAATGCATCAACAATTTAAATTGGCCGAAATTTCGTGTTGAAGTTGGACGTTGGCAGAAGCCGAGGCCGAAGGCATCAGCCGAAGACCTTGGCGCGGCACGCAGCCTTCGGCAAATTCCTTACAGGTTCAACAACGTGTTGCCGCCGCCCAGCTCCGAATTCACTTATAGGTTCAACATGGAAGAACTTGAGCTACCACATAGACCTTGGCTGAGGTGGAAGAATTGGTGCGGGTGCGACCACGACGATGGCGAGATCGGATTCTGGAGGAAAACAGGACCGAGCATGGTCGACACAGTGTCAAATCTCACTGGGAACCAAGTCTCGTCCCCGCAGCGTGCCATGGGTGTAGCCATGGTGAGGGCGAGCTCCGACTCGGGATGGGGAGGAGAGCGGGGCCGAGTAGGTTCGTCACGTCCCAGCACCGCGCCATGGCCGCGACAACAGAATGCTGCTCCAGGGAAGAATAAGACACATAATGGATGCAGACGCTAAGGCTTCAATCCTACAGGGAGGAGAGCATGGCCGAGCAGGTTCGTCCATGTCCCAGCTCCATGTCATGGCTGCGACGCCCCACAGATTGCCGCTCAGGGGAAGAAGAAGACATGTAATGAATGCAGGAGCCAACGCTGGAAGCCTAATTGATGCCTAAGCAATGGTAGCGACATAACGACGATAACTGATAGGGGGGCAACTTGACGGCCGTTAGCCAGATATTTTGTATTGAAACATAAAGTTGAATGCGTGCCGAAAAGGACCCTCTGAGTATTTGGTACGCCAACTTTGGTCATCGCGGCTAATTATAGGCAACATGTATACCGTGTTGCCTGGGCGCCTCAACTTTCGGGCCGCAAAATGATATTCTCAACTATACGGCGGGACCTATACGGCTAGAAAATTATTTCCGCCGTATAGTTGGTCGTTAAACCGTCTCGATGCCTCGATCGCTTCGGTTTTTCTTCTGGTGTTATTGATATTTCCCAAATAAGTGATTTACGTTGTTTTTTACTTCTTTTCTCCCCAATACAACTGCTCCAAGAATTGTGTCCATTGTATCCATCATCTGTCCTGATCCTGACGAAAATAGACATAAAATGTACGCACGAATACTGTAAAATACCAAGATCCTATAACTATAGTGCAAAATAATAATATGCACTCATCAATGGTCATCCCCTCCCCCAGCCCCCCCAAAAAGCTCCGCCTACCTATGTTTTTTTGTAGAAACTACTGCATTACTAGTAAGTTCCATGCACCCTGAATGTGAGACCCAGATAATAGACATGGGACATATCATCACTATATAAAATTATAATAGATAATGCTCAAAAAATTATAATTTGATCGACATACATTATATTATGGGTGTATATTTGGTCCTTTACTTTGTACCATGTATATTTCGACCTAGCAACAGACCAATGTCAAAACAAAGGGCGGGGCTGGAAAAAAATTCCATCATGCGCATGTTTCATTTATAGAGAGTCTGACACATGGGACCCAGCAGCGCGACCTTATAAAGATGCGCATCGAGCAACATTGCCAAGTTCGAAACAGGGAGGCACGTGCGAGAAAAAAGTCCAGCGTGTTGAGAGGCTAACATGGAGGACCTAGAAATGTTATCAAGTTCGACCCAAAAAACAGTCCAACATACACACGCCTTTTCGGTTTCAGGGAACTGCTTTTTTAAGTCCAGGGTCAGGGAACTTCTAAGCAAAGGCCAGTGAAATTTTAGAAAGAATCCCATGGAGCATAGGCAAGAACATTTTAAGTCGGCCTTGTTAGCGACAAGGGACTGCTTAGCACATCCTAGTGAAATTTAAGAAAGTAGCCCATGGAGTATAGTGCATGTAGATGGACCATGTAAAATAGCCCAAAATATTTTTAATTCGGCCTTTTGACCATTGATCCCCACCTCTTAAAAGAACTACGCCTCCACCTTTTAAAAAAATCTCCACCTACCCATATTTTAAGAAACTAGTCCATTATATATGTGGCATTTTATAATTTAAATGCCATGAGGCTGCCCTTTTATTTTTAAAAATATAAATGTGGACACACGACATCTTTTTAAAAACATTGACACATAACTTGAAGGTACTAAGGAATGTTTAATAATATATTTTCTACAAATATCTTTGGCGTAGTGGCAGCACACACCGTTTAAATCTATTGGAAGTCTTGAGTTTTTTTCTTCTATTGTAGTAATATTGCATTATGGAGAGGCTGAGATCATGGACCCACCATCCCGGAGGATCCCTCGAGTTTATTGGTCTGGTTTGAAAAAAGTTAAATACTTGTACAGAGAGGCTGGTATCGGGGACCTACCCGCTAGAACATACAAGGCTGCATCAGGGACCCACAAGCCATAACATACCAGAAAGCTAACATGGGGCCCCAATAGTAAGAACATACATGGCTTCCACATGAAGCAACGTTGCAAAGGTCAAAACAACGGACGCGGCCGAAAAAAGGTCTATCATACACAAATTTCATTTAAAGATAGACCGATATGTGGGACCCACCAGCACGACCATATACAGGTGTTGTATCGAGCAACTTTGCCAAGTTTGAAACAGGGAGGCGCGAGTGAGAAAAAGTCCATCGTGCACACGTTTCTTCTAATGAGAGGCTGACATGGGGGACCTAGCAGCATGAAAAAATGGCTGATGTAGCGAGCAACATTATCAAGTTCAAAACACGGAGGCGCGAGCAGAGAAAAAATTCAATCATACAACAGATCCTTCTAATGAGAGGATGTCATGTGGGACCCAGCTGTGTGACCAAATGGCAGAATTGTCGAGCAATGCTATCTAGTCTAGTTAGGAACAGGGTAGCTCTAGAGTAGGAAAAAAGTCCGTCATACCCATGATTCTTCTAATGTGAGCCTAACATAAGGAACCCACCAGCACGGTTGATGCAGCGAGCAACGCTATCAAGTTCGAAACACGGAGGCGCGGTCGAGGGGTAAAATTCCATCATACACATGTTTCTTCTAATGAGAGGATGACATGTGGGTCCCATCATCCTGATTAAACATAGATGCATTGAGTAACACTATCAAGTTTGCAAAAGGGTAGCGCGAGCCAAGGAAAAAATCCACCATACACATGATTCTGCTAATGAGAGGCAGACATGTGGGACCCAGCAGCCTGACTAAACCGCAGATGTATCGACCAACATTATCGAGTTCAAATCAGGGAGGCGCGACCGAAAAGTATGGTCCGCTAGAGACACTGATGTCTAAGACCCACACGCCTCAAAAGACTTCGGCTAGTCAACATCGATCGAGGAACCGAAAATCTTGCTTCTAACACGTGCCAACCGAGCTTCCTCCATATTTTAGCGGTTCCGTCATAGTAGAGGGTCGTGAAACCGAAAAAAAAGTTTTGCATCGGCCACAGTCGATCCGAGAAATTCGTCATGGAAGACGCGTGTTCTATGATGACAGTCGGGCCAAGTCGTTCCGGAAGGACACTTTTCTTGTAGTGATTGTCTTCTTGTACAATATATAAGTGCGCGCGTATTGACGAGGGTTTAACTCATCAATGCCCATTGTTATGGACTTGGGTTTTCTAGAAGGAGGGAGCGCTGGAGGCATCAATCGGCTAGCAAACAAGCACACAGGGACGCAAGGTTTACCCAGTTTCAGACCTCGTAGAGGTCCCTACTCCTGCTTGTCTGATCTTGGAATTAATGAAGGATCAACAATTACAATGGTGCGCAGATGCAATCTGGCGAGGGCTGTGGAAACTAGGGTTGCGTGTGTCCTTCTCACCGCCCCCTCCTAGCCTTTATATAGATAGGCTAGGTCTCGGGTAGCAGGTCAAGTCGGTTACAAGTTAGGGTTTTCCCTTTGAACTTTCTATCTTTAGCTTCTTCTTGTCTCGCAAGTAAAAACGAGAGTCTGTGGGTCACTCGAGTTCTTCATTTGGCCCTTGGCAACGCTATGGGCTTCCGTTGTATCTAGGCCGTATACACCAAACTCGAGTACATGTAGGGTATATCCATGTCAGTAGCCCCCGAGTGTCCAGTGGAATCGCAGATTCAACTAGAGACTTTATGAAGCCTTTCGAGTGCATGACTGAGCATTTCTTCGAGTGTGCTATTCATGTCATAGGGATTGTTGATATATGTGCCTGATTTAACCGACGCATCGATGTCAGTTAACTGCCTTAGGGAAAAACAATTCAATGTACTCAAATTCGAGTCCCTAGACTCGAATTCGGAAAAGTGCTGGCATAATTCGACTCAGGCCGCGGAGGTCTTACAAGAGTCAAATTCCAGTGTATGGGTGTGAGCACTCGACACATTCATCAAGGCATGTTTATCGTACCTGTAGGCATGGATATGTTTCTGGTAGTGCACAGCAGATGCATTGCCAGGCCTTATTCAGGTCTTATCTTCACGCTGTAAGCGCGGCATCCGATTTTGTCATCGTGGAGATGATTCGGGTGGCCCAGGAGACGCAGTCTCTTTGTAGGGAAAGTATGAGGCGGAGTCGCCATAGCATTCAAGTGTGGATGGTATCAACACACAGTACGATGTACAAATAATCATAGGGTGCACGACCAACGATCCCTATGGGAGTAGCCCCCGAGTACCTGGTTGAGTCGAAGGCTCGGGCAGGGACTAAAAGAAAACTTTTGCGACTACTGTTGTCTTTTGTTGCTTGTTTCAGTCCAATTTTGCTTCCCGCGCTCCCTATGGGAGTAAACCATGAGCTATAATCGAATCGTACATTCAAATGGTTGGGTATGCTTTGAATGTTCATATTCCTGCATAAAAAGAAAATCGTAGGGTGCGCGACCAGCGCTCCCTATGGGAGTAGCCCCCGAGTGCTTGGTGGAGTTAAAGACTCGAGCAAGGACTAAAGCAGTCAAAATCTTCAATTGTTGATGTTGATGACGTCAGTGATGACGATGCGATGACCTCAGTTGCCCGCGTGAGCAGTTTTGACGGGACGTGACGAGTGGTGGGTCCCATTTTCTGACTTCGAATTGACTGGGTGTGCGTAATCTTCCGTTTTAACTATGTCTCCTCAATTTTCGCGCGTAATGGAGATAGTGGGGGACGGTTCGTGTTTTGGTCTCTCCACGTGTCCACTGCGATGTGCGCCACGCCTCTAGTAGGGTTTCTGTTGGCCATTCGATTGCATCCGCAAGGGGGTTAAGTAGCAGTGTAGCTGCGGTAATTTTCCCATCTGCTTTGTTCTCTGCTTGTGCTTCCATCGCCATTGTCGTTGTTCTCTGCTTCCTAGAGCTCGTCTTCTGTGCGGCGCTGGACCAACTCCGCGTATCCCCGAGCTACTTCCTTCACTCGCACCGCCTCCGCAAGATGGGGAAAGAAAGGAGGCGCCGCCTCTGAGTCCCCCACCGCCATCGCTGCTGTCAAAAAGAAGGGCGGCTCCGCCACTGTGGGCACTAGCACCACTGGCACCAGGAAGAAGAAGGGCGCGGGCACCCGCGTCACCAATGGTGCGTGGCGCGCATCCATCATCAAGTCATCCGAGCTCCATCTTCTCTGTCAAGATGGGGTTCTGTCTCCCGTGGTGGATGACTCGCAAGTGCCAGGTGATGAGCTAACTCCTTGTCCTCCTGCTGGTTTCTGGGTGATGTTCCTAGCGTTCATCATCCGCGGTCTTTCCCTGCCCCTACATCCTTTCTTTAGGGGCCTCCTTTGTATCTACGGGCTCTAGCTGCATCATCTGTCCCCAAATTCCATTCTCCATATCGCTTGCTACATTACATTCTGCGAGTGCTGACTCGGAATCGAGCCACATTTTGGCCTCTTTAAGAGGATTTTCAAGCTGAAGCGCCAATCAGCATCTGTTTCCATAGTCTACGACATAGGAGGCTGCGGGATCCATGTCGATTCCTCCACCACATAATTTGATATCAAGCTCATGGCGTCCGTCCAAGGGTGGAGGGACAAGTGGTTCTACATCCATGACCAGAAGGCTGACGGAGAGCGCTATGGACTCGCACCTTTCGACCCTGTGACGCCGTGCAAGAGGAGGCGTTCTTGGAAGAACGTGGTGATGCCTGGCGAAGCCGAGGAGACGGAAGTGATGTACAAGCGCATCTGCAACCTCGAGAGTGCCATAGGTAAAGAAGAGGGAGGTGCTGCCCTCATTCGCACATGGTTGTGCCGTCGCGTCCAGCCTTTGCAGGCCAGAGTCCACCCCATGTTCCAATGGGCTTGTGCAGACGATGTCACTCGCGTATCTGCCGATGGTATTTCCGCGGGTGAAGTAGATAGGAGGATGCGACTGGGGACAAAGTACACCGCTAAGGAGGTTCTCCCAGGAGAACCAGTCATGCCTCCCTTCGACGCATCGAACCCTCCTCCTGAGGTATTATTGTGCTACGAAGTAGCTATCTTGGTCGATTGCCATTGATTCTTTTCTGTGTAATGAATTGTCTTCTGAATGCAGGATTGGAAGGTGTCTCCCTGTTTGCTCCCTCTTCCTGAGGGGGTTATTCCTCGCAAAGTGGAAGAAGAGGACGAGTCGGAATCGACCGTCCCACTTGAAGAAGAGGAGGGAGCCCCCGAGTCCAGTGATCCGGACACTCGCAAGCGTTCTCGCAGCGAGGATTCGGATGCTTCATTTCCGTCGACTCCAGAAGGCCCAAGTATTAGCGCAGAGGAGCCAATTCCTGCTGTTCCTGTAAGTTCCATGGTGCCATCAGCTCGCAAGAAGATGCGGCTGCCAAAGGAATCGTCGGAGCTAGAGGAGCAGTCCTTCGATCTTGATAGATTTGACTGGTACGTTCTATATTTGTGACCTCATTTTCTTCTTTGAGTTGCCATCTGTCCTGAAGCTTTTTGCTTGATTTGTGTTTCAGTCAAGCGGTGACGTCGTCTTCTGACGACATCCAATTTTTGAAGGAGTCCGGAGTCGCAGGCTCCAAGTCCAAGAAGGTGGCTTCACGGTCTCCTTCTCCTCCATTGGCGGCCCACTCCAGGCATAACTCGTCGAGTTCTCCACATGCTGGGGATCACCAGATGGTTGCCTGGACGACTACACGGCAGTCATCATCGGAGTCTCTAGAGGGGCATGTAAGTGTAATTTTATCGCGTAGTCGAATTTGTAATTCGTGCTATTTGCTAATCCTTTGTTTTCTTCTGAGGTAGCTGCTTGTGAAGGAAGCATCTCGTCTGGCGGAGCAGGTCCTTGCGATGGGTCGACAGCATGCAATGTTGGACAATCACCATTGCGTCGTTGAAGGTTAGTATTTTCTTCTTCTTTGTTCTGGTGGAGTTGATTCATTCATCTGATGGTCCATCTTGTATTTTGTGCAGCTGAGCATAACGAACTTCTTTGCAATGCTGCTTCATTGGAAAATATGCTTGTCGTGGCGGTGAAGAGTCGCGATGAGGCAGTCATTGCGCTGAATGAGTCACGGAAACACGAAGAGGATTTGCGCATCTCCATCGCTGAGAGGGAAAAGTTGTTCCAAGAACAACTCTTCTCGATTGCCAGGTCGCTTTCAGGTATTCTTTCGTCTGAGTATCTGTTGTTTCCTTCTGCAACTTTGTTATTGTGTTGACGTTTTTCTCTGTGTAGATGCTGGCGGTCTGAGCTTCGATGCTCAGGCACTTCGTCGATGCTTTGGCAGGCGCCATTGCGGTAGTCGAAGACTGCAGCGCTTCCCTTGAGGGGATGCTGATGAAGGCCAAGGATGTGCTCAGTCGCATCTGCGAGGAGCTGACGCCCAAGGCTGAGCTGATTGACAACCTTGGCGACTTGGTGGAGTCTCTGGCTAGAGGAATTCCTGCTGATTTCAAGAACTCGTAGCGTTCCGTCGGCGACACCATGGCACTCGCAATGGTGAAGGCCCATGGTGTGGAGATGGATCCTGCCGCTATCTCTGAGGCGATGCTTGTCGACGTTGGAGGTCAGCAGGTAGTGTTTGCTCCCTTTGCTGGTAAATGCAAAAATTATGGCCCCCAGCTTATCGAGACACTCGCCGCGTACTCCGAGGAGCGGCGTCAAGCGAAAGCTGCGAAGGCTGCGGCATCTGGGGGTACCGCCGGCAAGTCCGTGGCGTCGGAAACTGCCACGGATGCGATGAAGCCCCCGAGGCCAAAGTCGAAGTCAAAAAACACACTTCTCCTTAGTTTTATATGTAATAGCTCTAGTTTTTGACCTTTTGTGTCTGTGAGACAATGCTTTTTATGGGGGTACCCCAGCCAAGACATTGATATGTTTGAATCCATTCGAGCCTTTTGTCAGTGTATCTTCATCCTCTTATTTTTCTTTTGTTTGGTTCGTGATAGGGTACCTCGAGTGGTCCTTCGAATGAGCCTCGAGATCCGCACCCGCTGGTGAGACCTTGGCGCAGCCACGCTCAAGGGTGGATGAATTGTCTCTGCTTTCGCGGCTACCCGATCGCGTTAAGCAACTGGAATGTGAGTTGCCCATCCTCCACGGTAACGCGGATGTATGGAAATGAAGGGCGGAGAAGGCTACCGCCCGAGAGCAGTATCTATTGGAGGAAGTGACGCGAGTGGGCGATCAGTTCAAGTGTTAGCTTCCTGCCTTTTTCTTGTAGTCAATCACGGTAGTTCTTTGTCTTCATACTTTGCCTTTTTTGTTTGGTGTAGTTGTCGGTGCTCGTCATCTGAGGGATGAGAAGGACAGAATCGCCATTCGCATGAATGACCTGACCCAGGAACAACTTCAGGCGAGTGGGTATTTCTGGGTGGACCATGATCGTGCGACGGCGCTTGCGACCCTGCAGGATCGTGCTTCTCAAGTACTCCACTTTCTCAAGAAGGCGTAGTCGTGCTTGAGGAATATATATAGGACTATGTTTCCGCTGGACGCTTCCCCTTCAAGCCTGTTGGCTCTCTTGGCTAAATTTCAGGATTGGACTATAGTCCGCGAGTGCGTGCGGCAACAGTTGGTGGCTGGCACCAAGGCTGCTCTATCGTTGGTGCGACTGCATAGGCCTTATGTAGACGTTGCAACTGTTGCTGTTGGGCTGCCGATGCCACTAGCAGGTTTGACCTGGAATATGGTTCCTCATTACCAGGCAATGGATCATCCCGCAGAGGAAATTGTTGCCTTCTTTGAGGAGCACACAAACATTCTTTTGCTGCAACAGTAGTTTAACTTGTATCCTGCACAGAAGTGTAGCAGTGTTGTAATGTTCGTATGTATATTGTGAGTGTAATTGATTGTATATTGATATGTAAAGAGCTTGCTGGCTTATATGTTTTGCGAGTGCATTGCACTATGCGATTCCTTTTCATTAGCCTGACATGTGTTTTATCTCAGCACCTTGCCAACCTGCCAGGTGCGTTGCAATTGGGTTGGTGTTTGTCAATGGTTCGATTATTGCGTCAACTACTCAGGATATCACGATTATTTTGTAGAACAGGTGTGTAAAGGTGGCGTAGCCCCCGAGTAATGAGATTATGAAAGAATAATAGAAAACACAGAGTTTGGGGCACTTAGCTTTATTTATTTGTAGAACAGTACGAGGTACAATGTGTGGCTAAGTAGCCTGGCTGAAAAGCCTTATTTGTAATGTAAAGAAAGAAAAAACGACTAAGGGTAGAAGCATCATAGCTGCGCGATGTTCTAGGGGTTGGAGTATGCGACTCCTGTCTCGAAATCTTTAAGGCGATAGGCGCCACCTGTGATTACTTCTGTAATCACGTATGGTCCCTCCCAAGGTGACTCGAGCTTGAGATGCCTTTGTTTCTTCAGTCACAGGACCAGGTCTCCTTCGACCAAGGACCTGGGGCGTAGCCTTATGCTGTGGTAGTTGCGGAGGTTTTGCTGGTAGATCGTTGATCTCTCCGCTGCGATTTTGCGTGCCTCGCCGAGGAGCTCGACGGAATCTTCGAGTGCAAGAGTTGACTCCTTCTCGATATAGGCGACCACCCGCGGGGCTTTGTAGTGTACTTCGGCGGGTATCACCGCTTCTACACCGTGCACCATGAAGAACGGGGTGTATCCCGTGGTGCTATTGGGAGTTGTGCGTAGGCTCCAGAGTACGGATTGCAGCTCGTCCGGCCAGCATCCGGCAGCTTGCTCGAGTGGTCGGAGGAGTCGTTTCTTGATTCCATCAGAGACAAGATCGTTGGAATTTTCGACTTGACTGTTGGTATGCGGGTGAGCCACCGAGGCATAACTTATATTGATTCCCAGGTTTTCGCAGAATTCCTGGAACTCCTTGGAGGTCAAGTTCATCCTGTTGTCCATGATGATACTATGTGGCACACCGAAACGGTAGATGATGGATTCGAAGAACTTGATTGCATTGTTTCCTGATTGATTTGTCACCGGCATGGCCTCTATCCACTTGGTGAATTTGTCGACTTCGACTAAGAGGTAGACGTAGCCTCCTCGTGAGGACCTTGGGAGCTTGCCGACCGTGTCGAGTCCCCATTGCGCAAAGGGCCAAGCTAATGGTATTGGCCGTAGTTCTGCGCCAGGTTTGTACGGTTTGTCGGTGAATCACTGGCAAGCGTTGCAGCACTGGATGATGTTCTTGGCGTCGCGCATGGCCCTGGGCCAGTAGTATCCGGCCCACGGGGCTTTGGCGACGAGGGCGCGACTGCCGGCGTGATTCTCGCAAGTGCATTCGTGGATGTCGAGGAGGATAGTTCTTCCGTCTCCGTTCGAGACGCATCGTTGGAGCACTCCTGTTATGCTGCGTTTTTATAGTTCGCCGTTCATAACAGCAAACGCCTTGAATCGCCGCGCGATGTGCCGTGCGTCAGTCGGATCGTCCGGCAGCCTCTTGCTGAGAAGGTATGTGATGTACGGCTAAGTCCAAGATGGCTTGATCATCATGACACCCATTAGTCCTTCGAGTCCTGTGTCGAGCTCCAGGTCATCGAGTACCATTGGCTCATTGGGTGGCACAGCCCCGAGTCCGTTGTTGCGCTTGTTTTCTTCTCTGCGGCTTTCGGCTTGATGGAGCATTCGTAGATATGCTCGAGAAATACCCCGGGTGGTATGGGGGCGCAGGTGGAGCCAATGTTGGCGAGTGCGTCCGCTTCTTCATTGCTTTCGCGGCCTACGTCCTATAGTTCGTATCCGTCGAAGTCCCCTTCGAGTGTGTCATAGAGGTCGCAGTAGGCAATCATGTTGTCGTTCAGCGCGTCGCACTCATGCATTGATTGATTGACCACCAGTTTGGAGTCGCCATAGATGATGAGCCTCTTAGCGACGCAGGATTTCTCCATCTGCATCCCGTGCAGTAGAGCCTCGTACTCAGCTTCATTGTTGGAGGCCGTGAACTGCATTCGCAGAATATATTTCATCTTGTCTCCCTGGGGCGATGTTAGTATGACACCTGCGCTAGCTCCGTCCTTTCGTTTGGACCCATCGAAGTGCATTGTCCAGAGATAGGACATATCTGGCTTTTCGGGGAGCTGGTTCTTGATGGCTCTGTAATGGCGCCGGGAAAATGCTGGAGCGATGATGATATAGAGCTCGTTGGGAACCCCAAGAGGAAGGTATGATGAGCACAGCAGCAACTTTCCCTCTGTTATGAAACTAAGGTTTAATCGAACCAGTAGGAGCAAGGAAACACCCCAAAGGTGTTGCTAGCTGAGCCTTGGCAGGGCGCACTAACGGTGCTAGTAGCAACGTGAAGACCTCCACAACACAACCACAGAACTGTGTCCCCAACTTGAGATGAGGTTGACAATCTCACCGTGTTTTGCTAAAAACCAAGGATTAAACGTATCGAATGGAAAGAAGTAAAAGTTTGCAGAAAGTAAACACAAAGCAGTAATAGTTTATAGATTGTAAAGAAAAGGACAGGGATCCATAGTTCACTACAGGTGGCTCTCCTTAAGATAGATAACATGACGGGTGAACAAATTACAGCGGGGCAATTGACAAACATCAAGAAAGCAATACATGCATATACTAATCATCTTGACTTCCTTTGAGACTTGATTGGGCATTACAACATTATACATAGACCGCCATCCAACTGCATCTATGACTAATAATCCACCTTCAGGTTATCATTCGAACCCCCTCCAGTATTAAGTTGCAAGCAACAGATTATTGCTTTACGAACTGCATGTAAAGTAAACAATATGATTGTTCTATGAACAAAGGATTGTTGTTTTCTCCCTAGTAGCAACAGCACATCTAGTACCTTAGAGATTTCCTTCACTTCCCCAGATTACTAGAGGCATGAACCCACTATCGAGCATAAATACTAAATCTTGGAGTTGCTAGCATCTACTTGGCCAAGATAGCTACTAACAACGGAAAGCATGCAAGATCACAAATAACAAAGAAATTATAGAATCAATAATCAATCTGAAATAACATCTCAATACCCATCGGATCCCCGCAAACACTACATGCAGAATTACAAATAGATGATATTAATCATGAACGGAGCTCACAAGATCTAAACATGAAAGCACAAAGGAGGAGAACCAGCCATCTAGCTACTACATGGATCCATAGTCCAAGGATGAACTACTCACGCATCACAACGAAGGCTTGTATGGTGATGAAGAAGGCCTCCAGGTTGAATTCCCCTCTCCGGCAGGGTGCCGGGAAGAGCTTCAGATCCCTCCCGATCTAGGGATGGAGATGACGGCGGCTACAGACTCTTTCGTGGATTTTTGATTGGGTATTTAGGGTTTTTGTCCCGAGGGCATCTCATAGGCGGAACGGGAGGCCGAGGGGGTGTCGGGAGCGGCCACACCACCACCTGGCGCGGGCCAGGCTCGGCCGCACGGCCAGGTGATGTGGTGGCCCCCTGGCCCTTCTCCGTCTCGTATTCTGGCACTTGATGACTTCTGGAAAAATAGGCACTTTGGCTTTTGTCCCATCCAATTCTGAGAATATTCATTTTCTGACTTTCCTAGAACCAAAAACAGCAGAAAACAGGCAGTTGGCACTGTGGCTCTTGTTAATAGGTTAGTCCAAGAAATCATATGAAAAGTACTCCAAAGTTGGAACAAAACACTAGAAAGTGGATAAAACCAACCACGGAACATCAAAAATTATAGATACATTTGCAATGTATCAACATCTCCAAGCTTAACTCCTGCTCGTCCTCGAGTAGGTAAGTGATAAAAAGAAAGAATAATTTTTGAGGTGACATGCACCATCAAAGATTTGATCAAAGTATTTGCAAAACATTCAAAGCTAGGATCATAGTACTTCAATCATAACATGAAAGACAAAGTTCTAGCAATAAGGAAATAAACTATGATGCAACATGAAAAGGCACAAACAAAAGATTCATGAATAACAATGCTTTTCAAGATGTTTATTTGTTTCACATAAATAAAACATAGCATAATAGTATTCAACTTGTCCCTCATAGAGTAGCAAATATAAATGCATAGGACACCTTCAAAGTTCATAAGAGTGACTAGATACAATAGTTTAAACCAAGCAATAACAAGTTATGCATCAATCAACTACTCTTGGGACAATGCACATAGAACTAAGAATGGCCACTATGCTCTCAAAGTAGGTCCATAAAGATAGAAGGTGGAGACTCAATGTAATGGTGGAAGAAAGGCCTTTGTAAAAGGAAGTTGGGATTCAAGTCTCATAAAGAGCTTCCAAAAATTATGGTACTTATAGCTTTCAGCTCTCATTGCCCCTATCATAAGCATCTTTAAGGTGATTAAGGTTAAAGTGACACAACTAAGAGGATATGCTTGACAAGTTATAAACCGAAATCTCATGCCCCTTACTTACAAAGACCGGTCCTCATGCTACTGAAATTCAGTCATGAGTAAGATCTTGTCATTGTAAGTACATGTGTATCATTAAGAACCGGCAACGGGGTACCCCTTGCACATGATACGGGATCTTTCCCATAATCAAAATGTCAAGGCAAGCAGACAATGAGCATCTCAGCGATCTTTTTATTTGCTATTTGCATAGGTTTTTATTGAGGATGCTTCATAGAGTGCTCATTATGGTGTGCTGCAAGTTTTCACCATGATTAGGCATAGCTTAGGATAGCAGCCCAGGCGTTTCTCTAACACACATACAAACTCCATGATCTTACAAGTTCCACTTTTATTTCACACCGCCGGGATCCGTAAGCAAAAGAACATGATATCAACGGAGTACAAAGTACAAGTGCAATGTTGAAAGCGTTCCCCATGAAACATAGTTATTCTAATTTCAACTTATAAAGCGCAAGCATATACGCAACAAAGAAGGACCCAATGGTTCAAGTTTATTAGATGCAAAAAGGTAAAGTGTGACATCAAGTTCGTGTGAGCTTTAATCACTAGTTTTCTCATAACAAGTTTAATTTGGAAGGTAAACAAAAGCATGAATATACTTGGAATAGCATAAGCTAGTAGGTAGGTATGGTGGACTCTTTGGAATAACTTGGTTTAGGGAGTTGGATGCATGAGTGGAACTCATACTTTGTTGTGGAGGCTAGCAAAAGACTGGGAGCGACAAACTAAGAGAGCAATAATGGCCATAATCATGCAAAGTGACAAAAAATCATTGATCAAAGCATAAAGTGATACTACAAGTTGAAAAATAAAGGATCATAAAGGCTATGGTGACTTGAGATAGTCATAACATGGTGTGAGCATGCGCCAAGTAAACCCAAATAAAGCATCAAAGGAGAATACCACTATACTATGCTTTAATATGCTAAAACAACACATGATTCATCCAAGGCACATTAAGCAATCTCAATTGTTTATAACAAGTCATGCTACAGCAAAAAATACTAAGCATAAAGCCAAAACAATATCAAGCATGGCATGACAATGCATAGGCCACAGTCAAAAACAAGCTCTTTTTACCACATAAGCATGAACTTTCCTACTCTTTTCCAAACCAAACCGAACTATTTGCAAACCAATGTATGAAAGAGGGGGTCCAACCAATTTATTCCAAAAACTAAGAAAACCAAGAAAACTAAAAACCAACACGAAAACGAAAAAGAAGACACTCCAAGAACAACACAACTATGCATGAAACAATAAAAATGAAGTGTTTGGAAGAAACCTGGGATTTTTATTGATGAAGGAGGGATGCCTTGGGCATCCCCAAGCTTTGACGCTTGTACTTCTTGGATATTTCTTGGAGTGACACGCGTGGCATCCCCAAGCTTGAGATTTAGTCCATCCTTCATCTCATTACTCATTCCTTCCATACACCTGAAAATTTTCCTTCATACAAACTTCACACAATCTTTATTAGAAACATTAGTGCACTCAAGATAAAAGGTCTTAAGGTTCAGTTCTAACACCAAATAAACTTCTATTAGAACACTATCTACTGTAGCACTTCCCTCAAAAAGCTCAATTTCCCAAAAGAACTCAAGAAGGAACCAACAAGAAGCAAATGCAGAAATTGGCGGAAATCTGTCCAAACAGACCAGCAGGTAAAGACGAATTTTTTCGAAGACCTTATGTTACTAAAATCAAAAAGTGTTAATCTAATGAAAGTTCGATAACAACCTGGGGCAGAAGCAAAAAAATTCACGCCTCAAAAACACGTTCAAAGATTTTACACTAATTTTTACGGTGAAGCACAGAAATCTGTTTCGGGACAGCAACTTTCCCAATCATTACTTCTCTCTATTAGAGGTTACTCTTGGCACAAAAAGCAAATAAAAAGGATAAGGAGAGTTTATTACAGAGGTAACAACTTCCAAGACTCATCTAAAACTTTTGGGGTATCTCCCAATAAGTACATTTCTTTAACGCCTTTAAGTTAGGCATAAGAAGCAAGAAAAAGAATCAACTATTCTCAAATGAAGAAGCATTAAGATCAATACCAGAATTTTTTCCAACAAGGCAAGGTATATCATCCAAATAAGTTCTAGAGGATCCCCTCTCAATGCTCTTAGGTTCACTATTCTCATCAAATGGATTTGAAGGAACAATCCAATCAAGATTCTTTTCTATGCCATCATGTATTGCTACTAGTTTAAAGGGTATTGGTATCTTAGGTTCCTCCCCATTAGGTTCGGTTTTGTTCATCTTTTCGTGTACCAACAACATCTACACATGAGCCTAGCATATGGAAATGTTCAAAGACTTTCCTAGCTTCCTTGGCAACATCATAGAACTCCTTAACCAAAGTTTCTAGAATAAAATCCCTCTTTTCAGGGTCTTCAATTTCTTTAAGCTTAAGAAACATTACATGCATTAAGGGGTTGAGGTTAACAAACCTAGCTTCTAACATGTGATCTAAAGAAGCTGCAGCAATCTCATAGTTTGGAGCAAGTTCTATAAGGGATCCATCCTTAGTATCTTGATGTTTGCTAACATGATTAAAGAATTCTTCAATATTATCTTTCCCAATTATAGAACCACTACCAATTGAAAGGTATTTCAGGGTGAATTTGGGGATCAACATGGTGAGCTAAGGAAGAGGTGACAACTAAAGGAGACTTATTTTTTTGTGTTTTTGAAATAAGAAAGCAAACTTGTAAAACTAATTTTTGTGTGTTTTTGATAAATAAAACAAGCAAACAAAGCAAAAAAGAAACTAAGCAAAACAAAAAAAACAAAGTAAAGATATTGGTTATGAGGGACTCCCCTTGTGAAGATCACCTTGACTCCCCGGCAACGGCGCCAGAAAAATGCTTGATGGCTCTGTAATGGCGCCAGGAAAATGTTGGAGCGATGATGATGTAGAGCTCGTTGGGAACCCCAAGAGGAAGGTATGATGAGCACATCAGCAAGTTTCTCTCAGTTATGAAACCAAGGTTTAATCGAACCAGTAGGAGCAAGGAAACACCCCAAAGGTGTTACTAGCTGAGCCTTGGCAGGGCGCACTACCGGTGCTAGTAGCAACGTGAAGACCTGCATAACACAACCACAGAACTTTGTCCCCAACTTGCGATGAGGTTGTCAATCTCACCGTGTTTTGCTGAAAACAAAGGATTAAACGTATCGAATGGAAAGAAGTAAAAGTTTGCAGAAAGTAAACACAAAGCAGTAACAGTTTATAGATTGTAAAAAAAGGACCAGGATCCATAGTTCACTAGAGGTGGCTCTCCTTAAGATAGATAACATGCTGGGTGAACAAATTACAGCGGGGCAATTGACAAACATCGATAAAGCAATACATGCATATACTAATCATCTTGACTTCCTTTGAGACTTTTTGGGAATTACAACATTATACATAGACCGCCATCCAACTGCATCTATGACTAATAATCCACCTTCAGGTAGTCATCCGAACCCTCTCCAGTATTAAGTTGCAAGCAACATATTATTGCTTTACGAACTGCGTGTAAAGTAGACAATATGATTGTTCTATGAACAAAGGATTGTTGTTTTCTCCCTAGTAGCAACCGCACATCTAGTACCTTAGAGATTTCTGTCACTTCCCTAGATTACCAGAGGCATGAACCCACTATCGAGCATAAATACTAACTCTTGGAGTTGCTAGCATCTACTTGGCCAAGATAGCTACTAACAACGGAAAGCATGCAAGATCACAGATAACAAACACATGATAGAATCAATAATCAATCTGAAATAGCATCTTAATATCCATCGGATCCCCGCAAACACAACATGCAGAATTAAAAATAGATGATCTTGATCATGAACGGAGCTCATACGATCTAAACATGAAAGCACAAAGGAGGAGAACCAGCCATCTAGCTACTACATGGATCCGTAGTCCAAGGATGAACTACTCACGCATCACACCAGAGGCTTGCATGGTGACGAAGAAGGCCTCTAGGGTGAATTCCCCTCTCCGGCAGGGTGCCAGAAAGAGCTTCAGATCCCTCCCGATCTAGGGATGGAGATGACGGTGGATACAGACTCTTTCGTGGATTTTTGATCGGGTACTTAGGGTTTTCGTCCCGAGGGCATCTTATAGGCAGAAGGGGAGGCCGAGGGGGTGGTGTGGCCCCTTGGCCCTTCTCCGTGTCGTATTCTCGCACTTGATGACTTACGGAAAAATAGGCATTTTGGCTTTTGTCCCGTCCAATTCTGAGAATATTCATTTTCTGACTTTCCTGGAACCAAAAACAGCAGAAAACAGGCAGCTGGCACTGTGGCTCTTGTTAATAGGTTAGTCCAAGAAATCATATGAAAAGTACTCCAAAGTTGGAACAAAACACAAGAAAGTGGATAAAACCAAGCATGGAACATCAAAAATTATAGATACATTTGCAATGTATCAGTTCTCGATCCAGTGCAAAAGGAAATCAGGGAGTACTTGCGACTTGATCACGTCGCGCTTTTCGTATGTAATGTCTCGTGGAGACAGCTCGATTCCCCAAAGCACGACTCGTCCCGTGGCGTCGGGGTTGTTGAGAATATGTCAAAGCGGGGCGTCGTTGACCACCACGATTGGGTACTCCTGGAAGTAGTGGCGGAGTCACCTGGCTGTCATGAAGACGCTGTATGCCAGCTTCTGGTAGTGCGGGAACCGCTGCTTTGTTGGTGTGAGCACCTCGCTGAGGTAGTAGACTAGGCGTTGTACCCCGTAGACTTTTTTTCTTCGGCTCGCTCCACCACGAGCACCGTGCTGACCACCTGGTTGGCGGCGGAGATGTAGAGCAACAGTGGCTCTTTTTCATGGGGAGTCACCAGTACTGGCGAGGTGGAAAGTAGGCGCTTGAGGTCTTCGAATGCTTCTTGCGCCTCGTCGGTCCACTCGAACTTGTCGGATTTGCAGAGAAGTTGGTAGAAAGGCAGTACTTTTTCGCCCATTCTACCGATGAATCGACTGAGCGCCGCGATTCGCCCAGCTAGCTATTGTATGCCTCTTACATTCTTCGAATTCTCCATGGCCAGTATGGATTTTATTTTCTTTGGGTTCGCCTCAATCCCCCTCGCACAGATGAGATACCCAAGTAACTGCCCAGATGGCACGCCGATGGCGCATTTTTCTGAATTGAGTTTGATCCGGTAGCGGTCAAGGTTGGTGAAGGTCTCGCGGAGATCGTCGATTAGCGAGGATTCCTCCTTGGTCTGGATGACAATGTCGTCGACGTAGACTTGTATATTGTGACCAAGTTGGTTTTTGAGACAGGCCTGCATGCACCGCTGATAGGTGGCTCCTGCGTTTTTGAGCCTGAAGGGCATTGTGTCCTAGCAGAACACACCAAAGGGCGTTATAAACACTGTCTTCTCTTGGTATTCCTCCTTCATTTGAATCTAATTGTAGCCTGAGTAGGCGTCGAGGAAGCAGAGGTGCTCACTTCCCACGGTGAAGTCGATGATTTGGTCGATTCGTGGCAGCGGGAAGTGATCCTTTGGGTAGTGCTAATTCAAGGAGGTGAAGTCCACGTACATCCGCATGATATCCGTGTCTTTTTTGGGAACCAGTACTGTATTAGCGAGCCAAGTTCTTTCTTTGATCTCGCGTATAAAGTTTGCGTCGAGGAGTCTGTTGATCTCCATCCCGACTGCTTTTACTCGTGGTTCAGACAGTTGCCGTATTGTCTGCTTGACTGGCCTGTCGTCTAGATTCACGTTGAGTGCGTGCTCGGCGAATTCCCTAGGAACTCCTCGCATGTCCGTAGGACACTAGGAAAATATTTCCTAGTGCTCACGGAGGAATTCGAGAAGCGCGAGTTCCTATGCGGAACTCAAGTTGTTGGCGATGAGAGCCGTCTTGGTCGGGTCCGTTGGGTGGACCTGGACATTCTTCGTGTGCACCGACGAGTCGAAGGACAAGTCGGGTGAGCATGGCCTTCTTAGGGGAGACATACTATTGTCCATCAACTCCTTCAATCTTGTGAGTTCCTCCTACATACTGAAGGACTAGGAGATTCTGTTGAATTCCCTGTCGCAGCTGTCAGACCTTTCGAAGCTCCCGTAGAATGTGATGACGCCATTGGGACCTGGCATTATCATCTGCAGGTAGGCGTAGTGCGGTACCGCCATGAACCTAGCGAACGCGACGCGTCCGAGGATGCAGTGGTACTGTGAAGGCCAGTCGACGACCTCAAAGTCGATGCGCTCGCGCCAAAAAAATTTCGGCGTGCCGAAGATGACGTCGAGGTTGATTTTGCCCAGGGGATATATGCCCTTGCCTGGGATGATGCCGTGAAATGTCATGTCTGAGACCTCTAGCCGTGGGTGGTGGTGGTCCAAGTGGTGGTGGAGGAGCTCCATGTGCCACTGCGCCTGGGGCGGCACCATAGCCCCTATTGACCACGTCGCGATTCATCCGAGCCAGGCCCTGATACATTGCAAATGTATCTATAATTTTTGATGTTCCATGCTTGGTTTTATCCACTTTCTTGTGTGTTGTCCACACTTTGGAGTACTTTTCATATGATTTCTTGGACTAACCAATTAACAAGAGCCATAGTGCTAGCTACCTGTTGTCTGCTGTTTTTGGTTCCAGGAAAGTCAGAAAATGAATATTCTCGGAATTGGACGGGACAAAAGCCAAAGTACCTATTTTACCGGAAGTCATCTGGAGCCAGCATACGAGACGGAGAGGAGCTAGGGGGCCACCACACCACCTGGCCATGCGGGCCAGGCCTGGCCACGCCAGGGGGTGGTGTGGCCGCCCCAGACTCCCCCTCGGTCTCCCTTTTCGCCTATAAGTTGCCTTTACTTTACTACTATTGTTACTACTGTTACTAACGTTACTGCTATTGTTAGTGCTGTCTTTACTTTACTACTACTGTTACTTTACTATTCCTAGTACAAAACTGTTGCTACTGATAAACTGTTGGGAGCAAGATTGTTTCCAGGTGCAGCTGAATTGACAACTCAGTTGTTAAGGCTTATAAATATTCTTTGTCTCCCCTTGTGTCGAATCAATAAATTGGGTTTCACTTCCCTCGAAAATACTGCAATACACCCCCTATACTTGTGGGTCATCGGGCCCTAATGGAGTTTGAGGAACTCGCGGCAGTCCTCGAGGAGGTGGCTGGATTTCTTTTTGCCGCCGTGCTTGTCGATGTAGAAGTGCACGGTGCACGGCCCATTTAGTTTGTCCTGGATGGATGCTACGGGTGGTTCCTCGCGAGTGCGGTGATGCCACACTTGCGTGGTTTTCCCGGAGTCGCGATATCCGCCGCTATGGTAACCGCTGCTGTGGCCGTCGTCGCGTTTGTCGGCGTAGCCGGCTACGACCATGTTGATGTCGTCACGGTCATCGTAAGTGTGCATTCGCCGCTTGCCTCGACGGTCGCGTCTGCGCCCGAGGTCTTCGTCATCGTGGGAGTAGGTGTGTTTTCTCACCAAATCTTCTCCATCGGCCCACTGATTTGCGATTTCCATCAGGTGGTCGATTGTTTAGGGCTTCAAGCGGCCCAGCGCCTCTCTGAGCTCCATGCGGCGAACACCGCCGTTGAATGCATCGATTGCGCGGTCTTCTGAGATGTTTTCCGCGAAATTCTTGATGATGGACCACCTCTGGATGTATGAGCGTAGTGATTCCCCATCCTTTGCTGGCAGTTCCTTGGCTCTTCGATTGATGTGGGCCTTTTATAAGTGCCCTTGAAATTGTTTAAAGTTGTAGGCTAGCTCTTCCCAGCTGCGAATGGATCCGCGCGGGAGATTGTTGAGCCATGCGCGAGCGGTGCCCTACAGCTGTAGCTGCAAGCATTGCATGGCCGTGCTTCGACTCCCGCCATGTATATTGAAGGAGGAAAAGTGGTTTTCCAACCAGATCTTCGGGTCCTGTAGGCCGTCAAACTTTGTATTTTCCGACGGGAGTTTGAATCCTTTAGGCATTCGCCTCTTCCTGACGGCTCTGTTGAAGCATCTGGCGCCACAGATTTCAGTCTCGTCTTCTTCTGAATCAGTCAAACGAGCACGTCATGCCCTTGACTTGTCGATTTTGCACTGTGTGAGGTCATCGCGCGTGTCGTAGTCATGATTGTGCCGCCGTGAGCAGCGACGCCGAGACAGATCGTGACTATCGTCGCTGGACGAGGGTGAGGAATAGTGTCTCTCCAGGGCCTTGCCTTTCTTAGGCTCCGGCGTTGGCTCTTTATCGAGGGCGGCCTCGATTAGCCCCAAGCCCGCGATCGTAGATTGATGCATGGCGGCTCGTGGGTCTCCAGCTGGCGGCTAGTTGTTGAGGAGGTACATGGTGGTTGCCGTTACCGCGGCTTGCGGCGTTTTCGCGAGCACGTTACCACGCGTATCCACCTTCATGGAGCCGAAGTCGAGGACCTTTGCAGCTTCTACATGCTCTTGCTCGGTGAGGTGGGCCAGTCGTGATCTCCTCTTGTTAGCGACGTACTCGTTGCATTTGGAGGAGGATCCTCCGTGGGAGGAGAGCCTGGCTCGCCCGAGGCTTGACTCGTTTGCCGCCTTTTTATGCGCTTCGAGTTGCGTGATTGTATGTAGTTGGTGTTTGTATTCCTCCTTCAGGAGCCAATGGTAGCCCATCAGTAGTTCTTGCGGGGAGCCGAAGGGCAGAGGGTTGCCTCGTAGGGCTTCTCGACAGCGGGCCCACTCGTTGTTGTTGAGCCTGATCACTATGCGCTCCCCATTGTTTTCATTCACCATGGTTGGTGGTTCGACTACCCCTCCATTGTTGACGGGCGCGCCATTGCTGCCGTTAGTGGGGCCACCGTTGGGCAGTCTGCCGTTCCGTATGCCACCATTGGGCGGATCGGATCCATTGCCACCATTGCCCGTGTTGTTGCGATTGGCGGAGGTGTCGCCAACGTTGATGACGGCGCACATGAAGTGGTTGGGGAAGATGTTGCTCCCACAACTTTCAGATCTGGAGTTGTAGGCTCCATCTTCAGTTGCTAGGTCACCCAGATCGGATACGTGACTGCGGTCGCTGTCCGTGTTCTCGACTGTTGCCGAGGCATTGAGCTCGCTGAGGGTGGCGATCTGTGGAGGGAACCACGATGCTGGAGCAATCGATGGTGTTACCGGCTGGTCAGGCATGCGAAGCTTGCCCATCTAACCAACTTGGAAGCGAAAGCTCCCGATCGCCAGGCTAATTCCATCGCCCACGGACTCGAAAGCCGGGCGAGTGGCCGACGTGTGGACGGTGAAGTCGAACGCGCCGAAGAGTTGGCGAATCTCCACTTTTGTGGAGTTCTAGATCGCGGTTGATGGGGCCGAAGAAGCCGCGACATCTGCACTCCCAATTCCCACAGACGGCGCCAATTGACGAGGGTTTAACTCATCAATGCCCATCGTTATGGACTTGGGTTTTGGAGAAGGAGGGAGCGCTGGAGGCATCAATTGGCTAGCAAACAAGCACACAGGGACGCAAGGTTTACCCAAGTTTAGGCCTCGTAGAGGTCCCTACTCCTGCTTGTCTGCTCTCGGAATTAATGAAGGAATCGACGATTACAATGGTGATTAGATGCAATCTGGCGAGGGTTGTGGAAACTAGGGTTGCCTGTGTCCTTCTCACCGCCCCCTCCTAGCCTTTATATAGATATGCTAGGTCTCGGGTAGCAGGTCGAGTCGGTTACAAGTTAGGATTTTCCTTTTGAACTTTCTATCTTTAGCTTCTTCTTGTCCCGCAAGTAAAAAACGAGAGTCTGTGGGTCACTCGAGTTCTGCATTTGGGCCTTGGCAACGCCGTGGGCTTCTGTTGTATCGAAGCCGTATACACCAAACTCGAGTACCTATAGGGTATACCCATGTCACATATGTTGGGCAATGCATGTAAGGTGATCACCATGATGTAATGGAGTGGGGAGGACTGTGGAGGATAGAAAACAGTGGTCCAATCCATAAAGTTACATTAGGGGGACATATATCAGGGACCCTAGAGTTTATAGCTATGGTGGGAAAATTATGTCTTAATAATTCCTATGTTTGCTCAGTAACATGTAGTTAGGATCCATCATAAGAGTTGTGTATGCACATTTATTTGGCTGCACCTAATTAAGGCTCCATCCTGGAACAAACAATAAACAACCAAACAAACGAATGAAATAATAATTGCCTAAACATTTACTCCCTTAGAGAAACTTGCTACTTGAGAAAACTTTCCACCACTCCACTCCCCTTCATTAGATAAATTTAACATGCACTAGTTTACTTGTAGTTTCCACTAACACATACTTTATTTATTTTCTACCTAGTACCAAAACAAAACACACACTTAGATCCTAGCTTTGCATAGAAGGCCATATAAGAGGGTTATAGGGCTTTAGAGAATAGATAGTTTACCTTCAGCTACTCGTGGGTTCGATACTCAAATACTTATCGCATTGTACTACGGTGATTCCCTGCACTAGGGGTTATCAGGACTACATGTCCCTCAACAAGCACTTCCCGAAGGACCACTTCGCCCTGCCAAGAATCGACCAAATCGTCGAGTCCACCACAAGCTACAAACGGCTATCATTCCTCAACACCTACTTAGGCTACAACTAGATTTTCCTGAAGGTGGAGGACCAAGAGAAAACCTCTTTCATCACTCCATTTGGAGTATACTACTAGAACACTATGCCCTTCGGGCTGAAGAACATAGGTGCCACCTATCAGCGATGCATGCAAGCCTGCCTCAAGAGCCAAATTGGCAGAAATGTCCAAGTTTATGTGGACGACATGGTGGTCAAGACCAAGGAAAGCACCTCCCTCATCGACGATTCCTACGAGACCGTCGACAACCTTGATCGCTACATGATCAAGATGAACCCACTCAAATTCACATTCGATGTCCCATCCAGACAATTACTCAGGTCTCTCATCTCTTAAAGGGGAACCAAGGCCATCCCGAAGAATATAAAGGCCATACTAGCCATGGAGAAGCCAAAGAACATCAAGGGCATTTAGAAGCTAGCTAGATGCTTAGCTACACTCACCAGATTCATCTATCGAATGGGCAAAAAAGCATTGCCCTTCTACTAGCTCCTACACAAGATGGATAAATTCGAATGGACCACTAAAGCTCAGGAGGCATTCGAAGATCTCAAATGCCTACTGTTGACCTCGCTAGTACAGTTAACCTCCAAGGAGAAGGAGCCAATGTTCCTGTATAGTGCATCCACTAATCAGGTGATTAGCATGGTGCTCATTGTCGAACAAGCGGAAGAAGGCAAGATCCACGGGGTCCAACGACCCATGTATTGACGCAGATATGCCCTAGAGGAAAATAGCAAATAGGTAACTAGTTCATAACAGTTCCATATTATGCTATAACTATATCAATAGTAAACACTAATACATGTGTGGTATGTAAAAAACTAGTCCCTAGTAGCCTCTCTTAAACTAGTTTGATGGGTTGCCGATGATCAAGGTTTCCTTATCATGGTGCATTTATGTCAGTTGACAACAAGGTCTATCATTGGAGAATGATATGATGGACATTAACCACTTAAGTATTGCAATGTGATGTAGTCACATGGTTCATCATTGTAATAATTAGAAACATAGTGACCTTCTCCTTAGACCATGATATCATATTAATCACTGTATCTAGAGGAATGCTTTGATCTCACTAACCGGCATATCTTTAACTGGGTGGCCATAAAAGTGTGTATTGGGTATTCCAAAGGAATAATTGAGTCCTATGTATTGAGATCAGGATTTGTCCACCTGCGTGACAGGAAGATACACTAGGCCCACTCTGTGAAATTTCATCCAGTAGATGCAGTGTATGACTAGCTCATGAGGATACAATATCACGATAACAAGTTAACTAGACTTGTCGGTAACTAGATTGGTAGAGTGATACTAAAGATCAAATCTCAGACCAGTCATGTATCAAAGATACAAAGGGAATAGGACACTAAGTTTATGGTTTGAACATGACTGAGTCTCGTGGAATGCATGGGGGTTAATATGGACATCCTGACCCTACTATTGATCATTGATCGAAGAGAAATCTCGATCATCTAAGTGACATTCCTGAACAATAGGGTAAAACACTTAAGTGTCTAATGACGTTCTAAGATCGATATGGAAAGAAGGGATCACCGATGAGAAGAAAGATCAGAAATTTTTCGAGAAAGAATTATCAGAATAGTTTCAAAGAGGGTCCAAAGATGTTCAGAAGAAGGAGAAGACCGAAAGGTGTTTCAGCTAAATAGAAATTTATAAATATGCATTTATATATATTAATTATGAATTATTATATTAAATAAATATTTTAATTTATTATTTATGGGGGCACTTCCTACATTGGGCCGAATCCCCAGAGGGAAACAGCCCAAGAGAAAGCCACCCCGGAAGGGCAGCACCAGCCGCCACAGTAGTTGGGTCCACGAGGGCAGACAGGCGCAAGCAGCCGCACAGGTGGGCGGTAACTGACCGCCACCAGCGGGCCAGCCCACGTGGAGCGGGAGAGCTCGCGCTAGCGTCGTGGCTCCAGTGGTCCATGTGCAGCCCACATGGCCGATGCCACCACCCCTCCTGGCCACTGCCACCTTGGCACTAGGCTAGGACGGTGTGTGCGCGGGAGCCATCCCACCCGGGCCACTGCCTTGCCCCGGCCAGGCCGTGGATGGAGTGCACATCATGGGGCCCACCCTGCCACATATGCCGCTGATGGGTACCCACCTCCTTTGCCCTTTTCCTTTAGTCCCACATGGGGACTGGAGGGAAAGGAGTACCCCTTTTTTCCCTATATAATAAGGCCTATTGTGGAGGGAAAAAGACACACAAAAATAAAATGGGATTTCCTAAGGACTATTTCCTTAGGGAATTTTCCCTCCTCTTTCTTAGTTGATTCTCACAAGTGCGGTTCCATGAAGAACTATGCACGAGAGGGTTAACACCATCAGCACGCCATCGCGCTACTAAATCCCGGTTCTAGTGGATCTGCTTTTGCATCCCAGCTGGATCAAGGAGAACAGGAGTCATCGCTAGAGACCATACGCGTGTGATTCCTCAGATAGTGCTACCAATAGTGGCGCCAAGGCTGTCGTGCAAAGGACCAAGAGGTTCGCGACCTTGAGGTAGGCTAGATCGTCTACTTCATCCACATTCCTCGCGGGATGTTAACCACGTTACAATCTACAAGGGTATGTAATCGTAACCTCATCATGTTACTTCATTACCTAGTACATAGATCTTGGGCTTACGATGCGTTCTTGTTAGGAAAATTATGTATTTTCTGCTATGAATCCCTTCAATGGTATCAGAGCCGATCTATGCGTAGTTATTCTAGTACAGGTAGACCACATGTTGAATGTGGGCATTGATCACTTAGTTGTTACCCTCCCATGTGTTCTTGTCAATATCGTGGCATTGTGAGATGAAGCGGCCCGAACCAACTTTACGTGTAATCTTACGCGAGACTGGTTCCACGCTTGACATATGGCCTTTACCGTATAAGTGGCCAATGGGTGCCTATCTCTCTCACAGTAGTTGATATGGAATTAACAACGGAGGGTCCTCAAAGGGGTGTAGTAGAGACAACTACTTGATTAATGTGGTGGTTGATGTTCGTAGATATGAAGTGTTCTATCTCGTAATCCCCTAGCAGCCACGTAAAACTTGCAAGTAATAAAGTAGAAGCGTTTAACTTTATGTGGCAGGAGAGGGTAAGTGATGTGATATGGTCAATTGCATGAACGGACTTCATGAATGGCGCCATGAGCTTGGTATCATGCTAAACAGCGCATGATGGAGATCAAGGCGCAAGAGACCATGTCATATCACATATTACAAATTGCATGTGATGTTATTTTGTTTGTATCGAGTTTATACTTAGTTGTATTAGATATGCGTCGGTAGCATTAAGAAGATAATCCCTAATATAATACGAATATTATTGTTCTCCCTAAAGTGTGAACTACCAAGAATGTCCATTGTTATGAAACAGGCCATGACAATTGGGTGCTAGACATATTAGCGTTCACATATGGTGGGTGTAAGCCATGTCTGCACTACGAATACCTTAGGTTTAATTGGCGAGCCTAGCATGTACAAATATGGCCTCGGAACACGGAGACCAATATATAAAGCATGAGTCACATGTATGATGTGATCTACTATGTCAAAGGCCGTGATGATCGGGGATGGCACAGTGTAAAGGGATCGTGTAATCCCTAAAACTATCTTAGGGGTAATAGTTTTAGTGGGTGTTCTTGCTATGATATGAGTGTATATTAGAATTCATGTTGTGAACTTAGTCTTATATCTTGCAAATGTGTTTGTAGATCATGTCATTCTAGTCAGCACATAAGATGCATAGAATAATGTCGCTAGAGGACAAACTTAAGTTAGGTGGGTCCAACTTCATAGACTGGTATCTAGGCCTAAGGGATGTTCTCGTAACTTATGACCTACTCTTCACCATTTTGGAACCACTAGGAGAGCTTCTAGATGATGATGTAACTGAGGATGATGAAGTCGACTTTCGCGATCGTGGTGACTTATTCATCTATGTATCAAAGACCATATGATAGACACTGGTGCCTGAGCTGCAAGACCACTACCCACAGATGAAGCCATATGATATGATCAATGGACTAAGGTCTATGTTCATAGAATAAGTCAGACTTTTGAAGTTTGATCTGCTGGATAAGTTTCTTTCCCAGACGATTTTAAGAAAATATGTGCTTGCTTAACCACTTTGGGATCATGCATAAACTCTATGCACGTCTTGCATATGAGGTTAACTTCTGGATGGAAGACTAATTTGTGATAGATGGGGTATTGTGTTTGCTATCCCCCAGCTACAAAGAGGTTGTCCTTGGCTATGTGATGAGAGGTGACTCACTCAGCTTTCATCAGTTCCTGCAGCAGTTGAGAACTATGAAGGCAGAGCCCATTGCTAGTGAGATCATCGATGGAGCATGTATGTGTTTCTTGCAAAACACTTATTGCAGTTTCACCAAGTATACTGATACTTGTTCTTGTTTTATGAAAACAGGACCGCCTGCTTGATAGCTACGTGGAGGAGGCAAGGAGACATGGGGCGTTGGAGGCATAAAGGATGTTGGAAGATCATGCTACTTATATTTTAAATTTATCTAATAGTCTAATGAACTATTTGTAATTGATTCTATTAAGGACCTTTTTAGTGTGTATTCCATTTAGCGAGATGGTTATTCATATATATATAAAAAATCAGCTATTCTATTAAGATGAATCATTTCTATTATGGTCACACTTTCGGTTATGAATGATTTGTCCTTATGGAGGTCTTACTGGTAACTGTACATGTTTATAATACATGAAAATGCCAAAAAGGTAATATCCAACTTACTGATAGTGCAATTAGTGTGTATGACACTAATGGTTTAAGTCATAACGATGTAAGCATTCAATGTGTTCATACTGATGGATAAATGGAAACCATTAAGATACTTTATCAATCGGCATATGCTAAATAATGCCTAGATTGGAAAATATGACAAAAACAGAATATGTTCTGGTAAAACAGAATATACATTGTTTAATACCATACATACGCTGTATCATAATTCAGCAATATAGTAAAAATCATTATCATGTAAGTATAATTGTGGACCTAAATTAAATAAGAGTATTTATTAAAAGGACACATGACTCTAAGAATATCTGAAACAGTGGAATGGCCATCAGAACATAATGGATATAGAATTAGCAAAAGTAACAAATCACTCTTGATTTGATCAAGATGATTTTTAATTAAGTCAATAGTTTGGCCCTTGCAAAAGATGGTTATCTGATAGGAGGATAGAGTTATAAGGTCAAAACAACTAACACTCATGGAATAAGGAAATCGTCATGATTCGTGGAAACAACACCATAATAGTTATGGCATGTTCGAGTTTCTAGAGACCTTGATAAAGTCGTTACGAGTACGAAGTCTTTGTAGAATATTCATAGTAAACTATGAATGTATTCCTTCATAACCAAAGGACCAACTGGTTGTTGTCAATGGGCATACTTGTTCACTTGACAAAATGTTGATGGAAGAAAAGTGAAAGTTTGAAATCAAGATATTCAATCTTAGTCCAATTGTTGACTAGCACAACGGAACTATTGATCGTTATCATAATGTTTCAATGAAGGACTCAACTTAAGAAATTAGGATTTAATGGTGCATTTCCAAACATTGGATATACATTATCGATTATCATATTGGATAAGATATACCTACGAACTACAAAGAAGTGATGATAGACCTAAGTGCGATAAATGACTATGAGTCATGAAATATATAGAAATTTAAATTTAGGATTAAAGGAGTAATGTGTTACTCAAATCTTATCAAAGTAAGGAGTTACTTGATCATTTCTAAATAAATATGGAGTTATATGGAAAGAATGCAACTTTAAATGAAAGCTTGATTTGTCTAGAAGATTTTCCTGAGTAATTCAATAGTCAACTACAACAAATGTAGTGATGCTTAAAAGTTTGATGGATTTACGTTTAGCAAATAGATGATGAAATCTTGTAATGGAGCATTCTCATAAATGATCAAAAGATTTTGGAATTACCAAAATGTTGAGAAGTCCAATACTTGTGAGTATTTTAAGTGGGAGTTGAATATTTTTCTAAATCAAATATGTGGATGACATATTTGAGTGGGATCTATGAGAATAGTACATAAATCTCATATGTGAATGATATTTTGAGTGGGAGCATGACGACATTCATATATTTTTGACTTATATTGAATGAAGTGATTGATATTAGTAATATAGTATAGATGAAGTTGATCAAAGTATTAGACTTTGAAATCTATGGAGATAGATTACTCAACATTGAGAGTCAATATGTTTCTGCTTAAATATTCTGAAACCAAGTTCAGAATATACTAGTTTGGATTCTAAAGTAGTTTAGATGAAACGAGAAATAAATGGTCATACCTGTAAAACAAGATGAAATATTCAATATAAACAACAATAGTTGAGAACAAGAATTGAGAGTGTACTCAATTCATATGATCGTGCCATAGGTTCTTCCATAGAACCATGTTGTATACTTGACAAAATGTGACTCACGTTCTTAGAATGAAGAGCAGGTTCTGAAGTGATTCAAATCGATGAACCATGATTAGGTAAATTGTTGGAAGTATGACCAGTCTGGTTAATGAAGTTTGTATTCAACTAGGTGTGTTCCTAGTGGAGATGACAACAATGAAAGTTTGATTAATCGACCAACATATAATACTAAGAAACAAAATTTCACTTAGTCTCCAAACCAAAATACTATAAAACACCTTATGAGATAATGGTGTGAGTGTCATGATAAAGTAACACTGGTAATTTGCAAAAGGACATATGAATCTGGTAAAATAGATTGAAAGACAAGACATCTTTCCACGAGCAAGCATGATCTAAAAAATCACTTGTGTTTATTATCAGTAAACAAATGTGACTAGATTATCTGTACTCTAGTGCAAGTGGGAGACTGAAGGAGAAATGCAACAGAGGAAAATAATAAATAGGTTTATTATTGATAGCTCCAAAATTTACACTTTTTATCGATGATTTTCTGATAGTTTTCACCAGGTTTCGTTTGTTTTGATCTTTCTACTAATGATAACATTGCAGATTAGTGAAACCTTGGTTTCTTATGTTGGTTTTCAGGTATTGAACACTTTTAGAAGATCTGAGAGCATTTATGAGCTAATTACATCTGATTGAAAAAATCCCCAACTGAAGCCCCTCTCATTAGAGGCGTCCATAGGCCGTAATGACCGCTGGTATGGTCGGAGGCTGCCTGTACGGCCAGCCCATACCACCTGCCTTTTCCTTCATTATATCAATACAAGTAACTTTCATGAAGGGGGGGAAATAAGAACACAGCCGCCGCAAACAATTCCATAAGAGAGGAGATTAGACTTGAAGAAGGAGAAGAACACTGTATCATCCTTCAACAATCTATAACCTGTCAATCATCTACTCCACCATCATCCCCACTTGTACTAAGAGATAGAGAGATATTCACACTTTTAATATTTGGGTTTGAACCTTTGATCAACCTTGGTTTGTATTTGATTTGATCTTAAACCGATATTGTGGCTTGCTTCGGTAAAGTTGAGATGATTTCCATTTGCAATATTATTATGCCTTTGATATGTCCTTCTCTCATGTTTGAGTAAATCCCCATAGGCATGGGAGATGTAACGGACTAGTATGATGTGTTATACCTCCTTTATTTCCATCAATTTGTGATTGTTGTCGTGATTATTATAATGTGAGAATGAATATCTATGTTTTCCTAATGCTTATTGTCTACTTTAAGGGCATGGATAATATGATCCTGAGATCTCATAGGTATGAACTTGTTTACTAGCGAATTGGCGACCCCCGAGCGACACGGCCGATATCAAAGAGGAGCTAGTACTACTTGAGGATAACAATGAACCACCAAGCCTAAATCCTTGGTCTGGTCGAAAGACCCTAAGTAATGCTAGTACTCCTAGTCAGTATATGGGTTGCTTGTCTACTCGCATATGAATAATAAGTATCACAATCACTTATCTCATTTTATCCAATAGGCACATTCACTATTACCATGAATCCTTTCTCTCCATGCCTAACTTATCATCTTCAGGAAACCCAAACACTTTTGTCGCTCTTTAATTTTTATGTTATTTACTTCTAGCATATTTCTTTACTTAAAATTCCCACATAATCCGCTCAGCTATATCGACTCTCTGCACTTGCAGTCAATTCACTCAAGACAATGTGACATCTTGGGTGTGACAAATGCCTCATAAAGAAACTTCCCTAAGCTCCTTATTGGGATCGATATAAAAACTTGAAGTAATACTTCCACCAAAACATGCTATGTCGAACCTATGATCTTGCGGGCCATCAATTATCATATCTCAAACTAGTACATAAAAGTTTTATATTGTGCTATAATTATATCAAGAGAAAACACAGATATAGGTGTGATATGTAAACAAACCTTGTCCCTAGTAGCCTCTATTAAACTAGTTCATTGGGTAGTTGATGATCAAGGTTTCCTGATCATGGTGCTTTTATGTCAGTTTACAATGAAGTCATATCATTGGAGAATGATATGATGGACATTACTCACTTAAGTATTGGAACGTGATCGAGTCACATGGTTCATTGTTGTAATAATTAGAAACGAAGTGACCTTCTCCTTAGACCATGTGATCATATTAATCATTGTCTCCAAAGGAATGCTTTGGTCTCACTAACCATCATGTCCGTAACTGGGTGGCCATAAAAGTGTGTATTGGGTATTCCAAAGGAATAGTTGAGGCCTATGTATCGAGATCGGGATTTGTCCACCTGCGTGACGGAAGATACACTGGGCCCACTCAGTGAAATTGCATCCAATAAGCTGCAGCGTATGACTAGGTCATGAGGATACAATATCACGATAACAAGTTAAGTAGACTTATTGGTAACGAGATTGGTATAGTGATACTCAAGATTAAATCTCAGACAAGTCATGTATCAAAGAGACAAAAGGAATAGGACACCGAGTTTATGGTTCGAACATGACAAAGTCTCATGGAATGCATGGGGGTCAATATGGACATCCAGTCCCGCTATTGATCATTGATTAGAGAGAAATATCGATCATGTCTATGACATACCTAAACCGTAGGGTAACACACTTAAAGGTCTAACGACATTCTAAGATCGATATGGAAAGAAGGGATCCGTGATGAGAAAGAAAGATTGGAAATGTTCCGAGAAAGTATGAATAGTTCCGAAGAGGGTCCGAAGATGTTTAGAAGAAGGAGAAGACCAAAAGGTGTTTCAGATAAATAGCAATTTATAAATATACATTTATATATATTAATTACGAATTAATATATTAAATAAATATTTTAATTTATTATTTATTGGGAAAATGCCTACATTGGGCCGAACCCCCAGAGGGAAACAACCCAAGGGAAAGCCAACCCGGAAGGGCAGTACCAGTCGCCGTAGTAGCTGGGCCCACGAGGGCGACCGAGGGCCAGCAGCCGCGGAGGCGAGCGGTAACTGACGACCGCCAGCGTTCCACGCCAAGAAATCCCACGCAGAGCGGGAGAGATCGCGCTGGCACCGCGGCTCTGACGGGTCGTTCCTAGCCCACCCGGCCTATACCACCACCTCGCCTGGCTACCACCTCCTTGGCACTGGCTAGGCCGATGTGTGCGCGGGAGCCGGCCCACCCGAGCCACTGCATCGCCCTGGCCAGGTCACGGGGCCCACTCGGCCACATCTGCCGGCAGCGGGTGCCCTCCTCCTTTGCCATTTTCCATTAGTCCCACATGGGGACTTCAAAGGGAGTTGATGAGGGGTTAACTCATCAATGCCCATCATTGATGGACTTAGGTTCGAGGAAGTAGGGAGCACTGGAGGCATCGATCGGCTAGAAAACAAGCACACAGGTGACACGAGGTTTTACCCAGGTTCAGGCCTCAGAGAGGACCCTACTCCTGCTTGTCTGCTCTTGATTATGAGGGAGTCATGTAGAACCCCGGATAAAACCACTACTAGAAAATTGCTCGGTGTTTCTGTTTAGTGCATCATCATGACCGCATGCTCATGTCATCATGTCACATTGCATTTGCGCATCGTCATGCCATCATACATGGTTTTCCTAAAACTATTTTCATAAAGCCTATTTTGTTTTCTACATTAATACCCTCCCTTATATTTCAAACCAAAACCCGGTCTCTTTCAGATTTTTATTTGCCTAAAAACTATTTTTGCAAAATATTTGCTAAATAAAAATTATAAAAATATTTTACGAGGAGGCAGTCTAGCCGGTCAGGCCAGCGGCAATACCAGCCAGACCACTACTACCTGGCCCAACCTAATCGGCCCAAAAACCCACCTACCCTAACCCTAAACCTAACCCACACACCAGCCTAGCTAACCCATCCCGCCGCCGCCAGTACGCAACGCGCTACACGACTCAGCCCTGCACCCCGCGCAGCACCGAACCATGCGCCCCACGTTGCACCGCACCATGATACAGCGACCAGCCCCGTCCCTGCGTGCAACCGACGCCACGCACCAACCACTCCTTGGCCATTTTTGCAGCTAGCCCCCTCCACCTCCTTGGTCAAACGCCAACGGTTCCTCATCATCCTCCCGTTCGCAACCAACCCTCATCCCTATCCTCGCTCGCATCCCGTCCTTCCTCTATAGCCACGCGCACTACCAGCATGCCAACAAGCCGCCCCGCGAGCTCTCTCTACATGACCTTTGTCTCCACCCTCCATCGCGACCAGCGTTGCCTTGCCCCACCTCCTCACAGCCGACCTTGCCCTGCCGCTGTGTGGCCCCGCCGCTGGCCATGGCGCGCATGCATCCTCAACCCCGGCTTCCTTTTCCGACCATCCTCACGCCACTGCCTCTCCCTTCGTCAACCGTCTCCTGCAGAGCGACCTTGCTGTCGTCGCCTAGCTCTCCCATGCCCCGCTCGACCTCGCCGTTGTCAAGTCCTGCAGACACCGCGCGTCCCCGAGCTGAGCTCACGACGTGACGCATCACCGAGCCTCCGGCCGCTATCGACCCGAGCCCACCAGGCCTCGTCCATGCCTGAGCCTCTTCTTGAGCTCGCTCCGCCGCCCAAGAGCACCCCATCACCCGGTTCCTCTACTTGTGCCCCGTTGTGCCCCCTCCCGTGGTCGTGCTGCCTGTGCCCCGCGTGTCATCGCCCTGCGACCGTCCCAGCGACCTCCTCCATCGCCTTCCTGCCAACGCAAGGTCGCCCTAGTTGTGTGTTCAGACAGAGATGGTCTGGCCCCATTTTGTTATCCTAGAGGCACATCGCCATGTGTTTCTCTTACCGTGATCTGCGAGCCTCATATATGTTTTTGTTTCAGGTGCTTCCGCACTCTCTCATGCATCACATCACCACCCAAGAACTCCCCTAGTCGAGTTATCTCACCGGCATCTATCTGTTCCATCTTCTGCCATGAAAAAGAATTGTGTCAACTCGGAAGCCTAGATGCATCGATGACAAGATCTACCACTTGGAGTCACAAGATCTTCTTCACGGAGACTGAAGACCCCCGATCTTTGAAGACCGATCCCATCGAACCCCCATGGACCCAAGATCTTCGACCCAAGGTGTGACCTCTTTCGAAGCCTTATTTTATAAATTGCCATCTATATACTTGTTGCATAATAAATTGTTCATGATTGCACACATGCTTTGTCATTTAGGGGCATTATGTTGATTCATCACATAATTAAATATGGAGACTATATGCGGGCCATCCTAGCCTTATATTGACTTCATTTAAATTTGTGTAGCAAATCGATGCATGTTTTGTCTTGTTATTTCAACATTTAAATTACGGGGTACCTAAACAACTTGAACCTTCTAATTAATTGTTGGGACCAGGGTTCTGCTTAATATTGCCTAGTTGCATTGCACCTTTGCCATCTCATACCTCATACATACATCATGCTGGATCTTTTACCGTAGTATTAAATAGTGTATCTGGTGTTTCTTTTAGTGATTTGGTTCTTCGTGGATGAGGTTGTTGAGTTGATGCGAGTCTCGGGAAGTTCTTGGGATAATGAACCTTCAGCAATGTTTACTAGGCGAGCATTCTTCCCCTTTCTACCTATTTAGCATTTATATTCTTTACTTCCTCCTATTGATCTATTGTCATACGTGTTGTGATGCTTTAGTTTCCGTACCATATATATTCTTTGCAGCCTCTATATTGACTTGTACACATCCTATTGCCTGTTGTTTAATAGTTAGTTGGCCTTGCGAGTCGTAGTTGCTTGCTCAGGTGTTGCTTCATGTCCTCGATGTTCCATCATTGTTGGGTCGTTGGCAGATGCTTAATGGTGATCATGGTTTTTAATTACAACTTGCTAATTAAATGAAGGAAGCGGATAAAATTAATGAAGAGGTACCGGTGGGTAATAGTTGAGATTTGGTTGTTAACCGCCCACTTGTGTCCACCTAGGACCTGAGTTCTTGCCACCTGTTCTGAGACTGAGCGTGCTAACTACATGTGGGGTGTCTGGGCGCCCCTTTGACTTATTACCTGATTTCAAAGTACTGTACGGGGGGGCACAAACTAGTTTGATGTTTTATGCCATGTATGCCATGTTCTGCCATGTTTATTATATGTTGCTCGATGAATGTTTTCTACTAACTGTTTAGGATGTGGGTCGTTATGTTGAGGATTATCCCTATAGCCTCTGATCTCTCGGTCGATCTTGCAACCTCTGGGTCTGTCTTCGGAGCTCCGCCGACTTTGTTACGGGTTGATTATTGGGGTGGCCCCCATGTACTTGCTTTGGGTCTGGGAAAGTGTCGTGTCCAAAGCCCCGCTGACATATCGATGGGTGTATGTTAATTGATTTGGCATAAAGGGTGGAAGTGCGTATGGAAACTTTGGTGCACCCCTGCAAGGTTAAATCTTTTCGAAAAGCCATGTCCACGGTTATGGACAACTTGGAGCATAGTTTCTCGATCATAGACCACTATAACTAAAGTTTACTGCTATAATTTGATTTGTATCTGATATGACTAGTAAGTTGGATAACCACCATGGAAATAAAGAATAAAACTGCCAACCATGTGAGTTTCCTTGGCATGACTTCCTCGTTTGGTCTCGAGGGGGAAATACCAGGATGGGTATGATTGGTGTTAGTATCAGGTTGGTTCCGAATATGTCTTTCTTATCCCTCTTTGATAGCCGACAGTTGTATTGAGACTCTATAGGTTGTTTAGTGCATGCTTCGCTGCCGCTTCAGTTCACCATACCTATGTAGAGAGCCACCGAATTCTAGACTCGTCGTGTACTGGCATCAGTACTGACCACTCCCTTTTTCCTTTGCCCTTTGTCGGCACCCATTTTGTTTTAGAAGGTTTGAGATCGACGTCGTTAGCGGGGTTACCCTTTCGGCTTGGCCTGGGTCAGGTTATGGAGACCATTGGTTATTCTTCAGGGAACTTAGCCCCATTTGCATCTTATACATACTCGGATGTCGTAATGTTTTCAAGGCGATTTGGATCTTTATACTCTATATCTGTATTCTTGACGCATGGAGTCATTGTTGTATATATATGTTCTCTAGGTTCCATCATGGACTAATGTGTAATGATATTACTTTGTTTTCCACCCGCACGCAAGTGCCTGGTGGGCATCTTTGAATCGTTTCTATGTGGGTTTGGCGGGAATTGCTGAAACTTGCATAGGGCTGATTCAAGGGTGTTTCAAAGTGGTATCAGAGCTCAGCACTTGCGATAGCCCACTAGTCCAGCCTGTAGGATAACCTAGCTAATGCCTGTTGTAGAGTGTCAAAACTATTTTGCAAAAATTGGTTGGATAGATCTGATTATGTCTCCTTTTAATCCTTACCCCTATGCTATTCTCCTCTGACCTCTGCATGTTTTAATCTGCTCTCTTACCTCTCTTCGAGTCTAGGATTTCTCGTGGTTGGTTTTCCGTCATATCTTCAGTGTTTTGATTCCTTCTTGCAACGGTTCTTCGAAATTTTGTCTTCATGCTATCTGATGAATTTTTCATCTCTTATACCTTTTAGTGGAACCAAAATCCACTAACAATTTTCTTTGTATCTTCTCGTGTTTCCTTCGTGATGACATCATCTGTATAAGATCTGAGGAAGAACGTGCATCTCTCCTTTGTTTCCGAACCTCGCTTGTCGAGATCTTCAGTCTAATTCTGAGAATGGGTTGCATGCTTTCTACTGCATGTGCGGAGTAATAGTTAGGTGTGTGATGGATTGGACCAATGCCGACTACTCATTATATTTGCTTTTGTACATTTCAGTGGATTAGATTGCATCTTTTCTCTCCTTCTATCGAAGTTAGAGGTGGCTTTATTTGTTGATACCTTTACCTTCGTCCTTTGTTCTCGAAGTGTTTTCTTGACAATCATCGACAATGCCCTTTTGTTGGTGGTGTCACCGATTTCGAGATGAAGAAAGAATCCTTGTTAGTGGTGTCGTGAGGATCTACACGAAACTAGAATATTTAGATAGTCGGCCTTCTTCGCTGCACCATGAGGCGGATCTCGAGGGTGAGATCCCTTGTTAGTGGTGTTGAATTGTAGCACCCCAGATAAAACCACTACTAGAAAATCGCTTGGTGTTTCTGTTGTGTGCATCATGATGACCCCATGCTCATCTCATCATGCCACATTGCATTTGAGCATCATCATGTCATCATACATGATTTGCCTAAAACTATTTTCATGAAGCCTATTTTGTTTTCTACATTAATCTCCTCCCTTTTATATCAAACAAAAACTTGGTCTCTTCCGGATCTTTTATTTGCCTAAAAACTATTTTTGCAAAATATTTGCAAAATAAAAATTATAAAAATGTTTTACGGGGAGGCAGTCCAGTCGGTCAGGCGAGAGGACAAACCGGCCAGACCACTACTACCCGGCCCAACCTAATCGGCCCCAAAACCCACGTACCCTAACCCTAAACCTACCTGTCGGGGGGTGACCCACGGGTAGGCCAAGCCAGAATCAAACTGGCCGGCTCTAGGGAAATCTGTCCGGATGGGCGCAAGATAAAGAACCACAGCTGGGTGGAATGCTCCAGCCGGTCCGCCTCAAGATTCCCCGTCTAGCCCATCTAGCCGGGGGCGAGGAGAGCCAGCTGGGTGGCCACCTCTACCCGGCCGCCTCGTATCCATTAGCCACTGGGATGGGGGAGCGTGACGCTCCTTACTAAGTGCACACTTGATGGGACAGGCTGGCATGCTGCCTGGCCGGCACTACCAAACGAGGAAGCCAAAGCGCCAAGGCTGAAGGCCGAAGTGTAAAGCACCGGCTGACGGATAAAGCTCCAGCTGACGGATAAAGAACCAAGCTGATGGATAAAGCACCGGGTGACACCCAAAGCGGCGGCGTTGGGACGCTATGGCGCTGAAGGAAATATGCCATAAGAGGTAATAATAAAGTTGTTCTTATGTATATTCCAAGTATATGATAAATTTTTATTTTGCATGCTATAATTGTATTAATACAGAAACATTAATACATGTGTGTTTAATAAACAAATGGAAAGTTCCTAGTTATGCCTCTCTTTAAACTAGCTTGTTGATTAACAAGATGATCAAAGTTTCCTGATCATGGACATTAGATGTCGTTAATAACAAGGTCACAACATTGGTGAAATGACATGGTGAACATTCATCTGAAGTATAGCATTACGATCAAAGTCATTGATTTTATATTTCTATAACATCATACGGAGTAATCCTAGTCCTTAGAACATGAGATCATGTTAATCACTAACACCGGAACAGTATCTTGATAACATCAAACGTCACACCATAAAAGGGTGACTATAAAGGTGGGTTCAGTGCTACGAAGGTGTTATGTAGAGGCTCATGGATCAAGAGTGGGATTTGTCCATCCCGATGATGGATAGATATACTCTGGGCCCTCTCGATGATAACGCATTGAGAAGAGCTTGCAAGCAAGTGATGTGATCACTAGAATGTTATATCACAGGAATGAGAAAAGAGTGCGTCCCGGTAACGAGATCAAACTAGGTATTTGGATACCGATGATCGAATCTCGGACATGTAATATATCTTGAGACAAATGGATTAAGTTACTAGCGTTAAAGGTTCTCACGATCACAGAAGTCATCGTTGAATGTGCAGGAGTTAGAATGGATCTCCAGGTCCCGCTTCTGATTATTGATCTAAGAGGAGTCTCGATCATGTCTAAATTATTCATGAACCGTAGGGTGACACACTTAAGGGTTGCCAAACACCATTTGGAGCATATATGTTTCAGACGAAAGAACTGCAAAATGCTGGAATCATTTCGATGGAAACTGGAATTGTTTCGGGTGAAATTGCAGAAACTAGTTCTGCATGTGATATTGAAATGTTGCAGGGGGTTTTATGTGAATGTTTTTTAATTAAAGTAATTAACAAAATTCTGAATAAAATAAATAAAAGAGTTTTATTAAATGAGAGTTGCATTAAATTTGGTGGAAATTTAATGCATGTGAGTGGAACTTTGAGTGGAGGCAAAATTGATATGAGTGGAGCTTCCACCACATGAATGAGGAAGAGGTGGGGGCACCCCCATGGGAGCCGGACATGGGGAGGGGATAATCCCCCTCTCCTATAATAGGCACCCTCTCCTCCCTCACAAAGCACACCTCCTCGTGAAGGATCTCTCTCCCCCTCTAGATATATTCTCCCAATACAAAACATTTTGGGCCTGGCCTGCGGCTGCCTCCCCCAATACAAAACATTTTATTATATATTTTATTTATTTTAAAACAAACTATTTTACAACTAGGTTTCAAACAAATAGAAGATCCAGGCAGACCCAGGGTTTGGATTTGAAATAAAAGATGGGGGATATCTACAAAACAAATATTGGCTTTTAGAAAATAGTTTTAGGCGAAGAGATGCATAATGACGATGATTCTCAAATGCAATGTGGCATGATGACATTAGCATGTGGTCATGATGATGCATAAAAATAAAATAACACATTATTTTCTAGTAGTGGTTTTACCGGGGTGCTACAGGTTCCCACCCATATGCTGCATATCCTCTACGAATTACCAATTAATGCACGTTATGAGGATAAAAACCACGACCTGGCCATCTGAATGCATGTGATAGGAAGAAGATACAACTGACTTCTCTGTCCCATTCCACATCTCATGGTTAACGCGTAATATACGGCGCTAGAACCACTGGTGACATTGGTTGTTAAGTCTTAAATATTATGTTCCTTTACCATTGGAACTGTATCAGTAGATTATTACCATATGGTAAATAATCCATAATCATATTATTATGAAAATAGTGTTTCTGACCTTTTTGAAATGTAGGTGCTGACAATATTTGAGTTACAAGCATTTGATAGAAAATAATCAAAGGACATGAGCAAGTTGTGAACTTGCCTTTTGTGATTGCAAGATTGTGCACTCACGGTCTTGAAGACAATAAAAGATCCAAATTCTGTAAACAACATCATTGGTCCGGTAAGGACTAATGTTTAAAGAAGCAATATGATGTGATGCATAAGTAATGTAATGCAATTTGGAAAACCTCGAAGTAATATTCAATATAGTGAATAGGTTAACTTTGGTTGATTTCTTAAAGATTTAGTTTGTCTATAGGTTTACTTAAACAAATATGTAAATATAAGGAACTTCATACTAACATGTATGATTCAAAGTAAGTATAACAACACATGATTAGAGTTATTTGATATCATGCAACTATTATGGAAGTTTATGTTTTAGATTGATAAGAGCTGAAGAACTTATTACGAGATTGTTGTTTGAAGTGGCAAAACGAATAACTTTTGAAGAAAAGGTTTCTTTGATAAGGGTTAACCAATCTTTATGGTTATTAGAATGTGATCAATGTCATTTGCGTTTGTCGATAAGTTTGGATTTGAGATGCCTTATGTTTTAATTTGGAATAGACAAAACTTAACTATAAAAAAATAATTAGATCTAGGGTGTCATGTGTGTAAAAGTAGTAATAAGATTTAAGTTTTCCAATAATCATGTTTGTAGGTATAGGATCATTCACTTCCAGCTTAAGTGAACGATGATTTTAAATGTGATTTCTTATTATGAATATAGTTTGTCTTATTAAGGAAAGTAAATTTAGATGATTTGAATAAATTATTAGAGCTAGGATCATGTTTAAGAATAGTTAAAAGATAAATAGCATTCATTTTTATGATGTATAAAGTTTTACTTAAAATTGTTGGCTTAGATTGGACTTACCATTTTAAAAGAGTTTTATAAGGTTAATAAGTGACACCTAACTTTTATTATAGATTCAAGTTATAATTTTGGACTTAGTATGTTATTATTAGGGACTTAAGGTACTATTTAAGAGATGTTTTTATAGAATTTACACAATAGGTATTTTATAAAATAGATAGGGATTTATGACTTTAAAATCTTGGAACCCATTGGAATAATATATTGAGTATTTTTCTGATAAGGTATATTTATTTAAGATCTTAAAAATGGTTTTTATTATTGTTAAGTATTATTATTATTTTTACAAAATTCTATGAAGGATTAAATGTCCTTGACTACTTGTTCCAAGTTTTATTTGTAAAGAAATTAAGTTTATATTTTTAGAAAATAGTAGATTTATTTTCATATGCAAAATTGATTTTTATTCATTTTTAGGACTTTTTCTTTATTTTATTAACTTATAATTAGAGTTTTAGTGTCCTTAACATTTATTTGTCTTTTGTTAACTTAAATAAGTAAGGTTTATTATTTTCTTATTTGATTGTTCTACTCTCTTAATAAAAGTTTGCTATTTTTATTTTAAAAAGAAAGGTATTACATAAAGTCTTTGGAATTTTCATAAACATTATATTTAGCATTTCTTTATAACGACTAGTAATATTTTTAGAGTTTAAAGTTGAATTTATTTAGTTCTTAACTTTTTTAAATATTTAATAAAATCCTTTAAGGAAATAAGACTTTATTTTTATCAAATTAACTTTACCTTTCAAAGAAATACAAACTAGCATTTTTCTATAATAGTACTCCCTTTTAGAATTGTAAAAATGGATTTTATTCAAAAAAAATTGTGGTTGATAAATTTTTATAAAATTCCAAAGGAATATATACGAGCATAATACTAATTTTAAATTTGATTACCTAAAATTCCATTTGTTATTTTTCTTAAATAAAGGACATATCTATGAGTGCATTGATATTTTATTTATATTTTTATTATTTTTATTTTATTTCTTAAATCCATTTAAGTCATAGGGGTATTTTGGTCATTTGACAATTTAATTAGATTTTTCCCTTTTAAAACTGGAACTAGCCCATTGGGCTAGCCCAGCCCTAACCCGACCCAACCCAGCTGGTCAAACCCTCTCCACTGAGGGGTACTGGACCACACCGGCCCAGTACGCACCCCTCACTCCTCTTTCCCTCTCGTGTTCTTCCTCAATCTGCTGCGGTGTGGTGGCGCCAGCGCCGCTGCCGCTCGATTACCACTGCCCTGGGCCTCCCCGCCGTCACCGTGGTGCATGGCGAGGTAGCCCGTGCCGCTCCGCCATTTGGACCTATTGGATTTGTTTGCAAATCTCTCTCGTGTCCAGGCTGACTCCACCTAGAACCCTAGGGTTTCGGGGTTGTCGGTGATGTTGAGTTTCGCCGCCCCTATGGTGTTGTGATGTGCTGCTAGCGGTCCTGTGGTGCCTCCGCCGCTGCCCATGTGGCTTTAACCATCGTGCCATGGCTTGGCGCAGGTTGCAACGCCCTCAGGTGCTCCACGTGCCGCCATGTGCGCTAGCCGGTGACTCTTCTTCCTCTTCTATCTACAGCGAGGACCACGAGTGAGTTTCTCTTCTCTCCCTCTCTGATTTCTGGATTACCTTGCTTGTCTCTGAGTGCTGGCCATGTACGAATTCTACTAACATCTGTCCATGGCACTAGGGCTTATCTCTATGTGCTAGGGTTCATCCCTTGATGCCATGTTTATCTAAAGTGGTTTCCTACTAAATCTTGTTGTGTATGATTCATTGCTATACTGTGGTTCTTGGGGTTGATCGCTAATTCTGTCAGTGAGCTGTTAACTGAACTTTTACTTACTTTCCTATATTATAGATATGATCTAGCTTGAGATTAATTCTCTGGTTATTATTGATATGCTTTGGGATGAAAGAATTGGAATTGGATATTTAATCCAATTATTTTCTGATACTTGCAGACGATAGATTACAGAGGTGTCAAAATATGATTCCTAATTGCTATTTTAGGAAAATGATTAAGTGTTCTGTTGCAAGCATTGTATTATGGAATCCTTGGTAGAAACTCCTTGATTAAGATAGGCCCTTGTGACACCCTCATTTGAGTGGTACACAGGTTCATCCAGATACTACACTGTTCTCTATGTGTGTTCTATTGTACCTGAGAATTGCATAACACTTTACTGGGTTAAATTAGCCTATGATGTTGGTCTGAGCAAAGCTACAGAGAAGTAGCTATTTTCACCTGTTGCTTTACTTCTTTGATGATCTGTGATGGATACCTCTAGGTATCAGTCCTATAGTTCTTGTGGAATTTACTTTGGTAGGCTATTATAAGAATAACAAGGTAGATCCTTACTGTTTAAGATAAAGTTTTAAGATGTGTCATCTCTGAGGTGGTACCATTCATAGGATGTGCCCAAAAATGTTTATCCAAGATGCTGGTGTATCTAGTTAAGAGACTAGAGATTTCTCTCCAAGATCAGTGATGCAAAGGCTGAGATCTTGGTAGTGACTTGTAAAGATTTATCATTGCCTTTTTGTCTTTCTTCTAGGATGGATATACACCTCATTTGGGTGTTTTTCTGAGAAGATCATATAAAACAACACATGCTCCATTTAATCTATGATGATTTGATAATGTGATCGTTTTATGTGTACTCACTACACAACTTGATGGTTGGTGAGGTTGTGGTGTTCCTTGCTGGCTTGATCTTGTGAACTTGTGCTTGCTGGCTTGATCTGACTCTGCACCTCCTGGTGCTGCTCCTGTGATCTTGTATTTGGCCTTGATATCCACCTGCTCCACCTTCTCCTTAAGTTACCATCTTGTGGTGAACTGGTGATTGATTTGGTAAACTGGCTAGTGGTTTTGTTAAGGTTTTGGCAAGCTCAATGAGTTCTAAGTGTGTGGTTGAGAAGGGGAAATGGTTTGTCTGTGGCTATGCTTCGACAGAGTGCTCTGTTTGAGTGCTTGCACTGCTGCTGTAGTCTTGACAGCACACCCCATGCATTTTGGTGACTGAGTTGTATGTCTATGTGGTCTGGTCATCTGGATCAGTATCTTCACCTGTTACCCTTTTTACTAGTTATTGTGTTAGTGGAATTTGCCCCTTTCTTAGGCCAATGAGGTTGTATGGAGGCAATTCTTTACTGATAAGAAGAAGTACTAATTTGGCCCTTTATTCACATACTCAATGATGAGTTTGGCATATCACTTGTATACTCAATCTGAGAGTAATTTAACTCCAAAACTAACACTTCTATTTTATCATTTGTTTGTCTATTTTTTTATGTTGTGTTACAGGGATTGAAGTGAAGAAGAAAAGATGAGGAAGATAAAAGATGTAGATAGGAAATTTAGTCTAAACTTTTCCTTTATACTATTGTATTCTTTCTTTTCTATTTGGGACAATTGTAATATTTGTATAAATTTATTCTTTTCTATTCCATTCCACTATTCCATATATGTTGTAATAATTCCAAGTTTTTATTTTACAAGACTTATTACTTATTTGTACTCCTGTAGTAGGAGGAATACTATTATCTATTTGTAATTTCCTTTTTATTCAAAAGTGTGAAGACATTGTAATATGGTATGATTTAATAAAGATTATTTTCTTTGTATTCTCCTTTCCTTGTATTTATGTAATTGCAATTTCCTATTCCATTTCTTGTTATTACTTTATTCCTTAAGTATTCTTTACTTATCATTGGAGTAGTCTAAATTCCAAGTTATTCACATTTGAAATAGAAATCTCAATTTCAAATATGAATTGAATTGCCTCCCAAACACAAAATTACAGTAGAAGTCATGTCGAGATCTGTCGCACCTGTACTGATGTTCCCACTAGTACAAGAGAGATTTCAATCCCTCTACGGTTCTTTTAGTTTTGCGCGAAATTTTCCGGATTTTCTATGCATGAATGCAATGCACACATCGCATGCTAGCTTATTTCTAAGCTCTATTGCTAGGATGTTACACGGCGCTAGGAATTCCACATGATCTTGAGATCGGCAAGCGTTCGACTACATCATCCACGAGTTCCAACTTGATAAAAAAACTTTTTGTCTTTGAGGGTAAGTTGTCTATGGATGTATATGCACTTGTTGCTTGTATCTAGTAGATAGATCTTGGCGTATAGTTCCCCTCGAAGGAATTTTTTTGTTTTCTATGATGCGAATCCAACAGTGGTATCAGAGCCTGATCTATGCGTAGGTGCTTTGCACGGGTAGTACACATATGTTTATATGTGGGCGATGATGATCATATTATTGCTTCTTTTATGTATTTTGGATATTGGTGGCTTAGTGGGATGAAGCGGCCCGGACTAACTTTACATGTCATCGCACATGAGACCGGTTCCACGACTGACATGCAACTAGTTTTGCATAAGTGCCTGGCAGGTGTCTGTCTCTCCTACTATAGTCAATATCTGATTTACAACGAGTTGCTAATAACTTAGTTATCATCGTTGTGGTTCCATGTTCGTAGGTAAGACCGGTCCTATCTCCGAAAGCCCTAAGCCACGTAAAACTTATAATGGATAAATTAGAGGCGTCTAGTTTAGATTGTTGTTGGGCTAGTGTCATGATATGGTAATGTTGTAAGTTGACGTATGGTAGATACCCTTACAACACACCTAACGTGTAAGTTCCATAGACCTTGGCCTTACACACAAAGGAATGATAGAGATCATACCACGATGCACATGATGGTGATCAAATGCATGGACCATATCATTCCACTTTACACATATGATGTTTGCATCTTATATGGCTATTTTGGCATTTTAGTAGCATTATAAGATGATCCCTTATTTAGATATCAAGATAAAAATGTGGTCTCCCTTAAGTACGCACCGTTTATGTTTTGCCGCTTCAAGACATCACATGATGATCGGGTGTACTTGAATCCACGATCATATTTCGGGTGTAAGACAGTTTTACACACGCAAGTACTCTACTTGGCGAGCCTAGCATGTACATACATGGCCTCGGAACACGGACCGAAAGGTTAAGCATGAGTCATATAGTTGATATGATGCCCATATTGATGCTCGCCTTTGAAACTACACTGACTCAGATGATGATTAAACTTGGTTTAGTGGATTTGGTTCATGTAATCACCAAAAAGACATGATGGATGTTGTTTTTGAGTGTCAGTTCATTTGTAAGTTGGATTAGTTGAACTCGATCTATCATAAACTTAGTCTAAACTTTACAAATTCTATTGTAGATGGCACCACCTGCTTTTAATTTCAATGTGTTCATGGAGAAAGAGAAACTTGCAACAAATGGTAGCAACTTTACCGAATGGGCCAAGTTGTATGTGCTAGAAGAGCCGCTAGGCCCCCCACCAGCTCCCGATGCCACTGACGAGGAAAAGAACGTCTATCTGACTCATTAGGAGGACCACAAATTAGTTCATTGCGGCATATTTTATGGGCTAGAGCCAGAACTTCGAAAGCGTTTCGAAAACGTCAATGCCTTTGATACCATGGGCGAATTGAAAATGATTTTTGATAACCATGCTGTTGTAGAGAGTTATAATGCTTCTGAAAACTTCTTTAGTTGCATGATGGAAGAGAACAACTCCGTTAGCGAGCACATAGTCAAAATGTCTGGGTACGCCGATAGGCTTGTGTCCTTGGGAATAACGATCCCCATTGACTTGGGCATACATCGTTTTTTCCAATTTCTCTGACCTAGCTACAAGAGCGTCGTGATGAAGTACAATATGCATGACATGAAGAAGTCTCTCCCCAAGCTTCTGTCAATGCTTAAGACTGCAGAGGTGGAGATCAAGAAAGAACATTAAGTGTTGATGATCAATAAGACCACCGGTTTCAAGAAAGACAAGAAGGGAAAGCAAAAGGGAAAGAAGGGTGGCAAATCTATTGCTGCACCTGAAAAGAAATCCCGAGCTGGCCCTAAGTCTGCTACCGAGTGCTACTATTGCAAGGGGATCGACCATTGGAAGCGCAACTGCCCCAAGTACTTGGTAGACAAGAAGGCCGGCAAGGCAAACAAAGGTATATATGATATACATGTTATTGATGTGTACTTGACTAATACTCGTAGTAGCACTTGGGTATTTGATACTGGATCGGTTGCTATTATATGTAACTCGAATCAGGGGCTGCGGAATAAGAGACCACTAGCAAGGGGTGAGGTCAAGATGCGTGTCGGCAATGGATCCAGAGTTGATGTGATCACCGTCGGAACGCTGCCTCTCGACCTACCATCGGGATTAGTTATAAACTTAAATAATTGTTATTTGGTGCCTGCACTGAGCATGAACATTATATCCAGATCTTGTTTAATGTGATGTGGTTATTTGTTTAAATCCTAAAACAATGGTTGTTCGATTTATATGAATGATATCCTTTATGGTCATGCACCTATGATGAATGGTTTACATATGTTTGATCTCGATAATAGTGTTACACATATTCATACTATTGATGCTAAAAGGATTAAACTTGATGACGATATATTTACATATATGTGGCACTGTCGTCTAGGTCATATTGGTGTCAAACGCATGAAGAAACTCCATTCTAATGGACTTTTGGAATCAGTTGACTTCGAATCATTTGATACATGTCAGCCATGTCTTATGGGCAAGATGACTAGAACGCCGTTTTCCAGTTCAATGGAACGGGCGACAGACTTATTGGAAATCATACATATTGATGTATGCGGTCCAATGAGTGTGTCAGCACGTGGTTATCGTTATTTTATTACTTTCACGGATGATTTGAGTAGTTACGGGTATATCTATTTGATGGAACACAAATCTGAAACCTTTGAAAAGTTCAAGGAATTTCAGAATGAAGTGGAAAATCATCGTAATAGAAAGATCAAATTTCTACGGTCTGACCGTGGAGGTGAGTATCTAAATTACGAGTTTAGCACACATATTAAAGAATGTGGAATAGTTTCACAACTCATGCCTGCCAGAACAACACAACGTAATGGTGTGTCGAAACGTCATAATCATACTTTATTATATATGGTTCGATCTATTATGTCTCTGACTGACTTGCCACCTTCATTTTGGGGTTATGCACTAGAAACTTCTGCATTCACTTTAAATCAGGCACCATCTAGATCTATTGAAAAGACATAGTATGAATTGTGGTTTGGAAACAAACCTAAGATGTCATTTCTTAAAGTTTGGGGTTGCGATGTTTATGTGAAGAAACTTAAACCGGATAAACTCGAACCCAAAGTGGAAAAATGCGACTTCATAGGATACCCTAAGGAAACTATTGGGTATCACTTCTATCACAGATCCGAGGGCAAGGTTTTCATTGCCAAGAATGGATCCTTGCTAGAGAAAGAGTTTCTCACGAAAGGTGTGTGTAGTCGGAAGGTAGAACTCGAAGAGGTCATCGAACCTTCTATTCATACAACGGCGATTAGTGCAGAGCTGGAAATTGTTCTGGAGTTGACTTCGCCGAATGAAGAGGGAACTAATGATAATGATCATGAAACTCCGAAAGAGGACACTACCGAACCATGCAGGTTAGGCAGGACACGTGCAGCTCCTGAACTGTACGGAAATCCTGTTATGAATTTCATGGTCGATGAAATAGATGACCCGGTGACGTATGAAGAAGTGACGATGAGCCTGGATTCCAACAAATGGCTAGAAGCCATGAAATCCGAGATGGAATCCATGTACGAAAACCAGGTTTGGACCTTGGTGGACTTACCTCACGGCCGAAAGGCCATTTAGAATAAATGGATTTTCAAAAGGAAAACTGATGTGGATGGTAATGTAACCATCTATAAAGCTCGACTTGTCGCAAAGGGGTTTTGACAAATTCAAGGGGTTGACTATAATGAGAGATTATCTCTCGTAGCGATGCTAAAGTTGGTTAGGATTATGTTAGCAATTGTTGCTTATTTCGATTATGAGATATGGCAGATGGATGTCAAAACTGCATTCCTCAATGGTAATATTGAAGAAGAGTTGTATATGATACAACCAAATGGTTTTGTGAATCCTAAGGATGCTAACAAGGTGTGCAAGCTTTAGCGATCCATCTATGGACTAAAGCAAGCATCACGAGGTTGGAATCTCTGCTTTGATGAGGTGATGAAAGAGTTTGGATTTATCCAAACTTATGGAGAGGCTTGTATTTACAAGAAAGTGAATGGGAGCAATGTGGCATTTCTAATATTATATGTGGACGACATATTATTGATTAGAAATGATGTAGATCTTTTAAAAAGTGTTAAAAGTTATCTAAATAACAAATTTTCAATGAAGGACCTAGGTGAAGCATCATACATATTAGGCATAAAGATCTATAGAGATAGATCAAGGCGCCTGATAGGGCTATCACAAAGTACATACCTTGATAAGATTTTAAAGAAGTTTAAAATGGACAGAAGTAAGAAGGGGTTCTTAACAATGTTGCAAGGCAAGACATTGAGTAAGACTCAGAGTCCAGCTACGGCGGAAGAAAGAGAGATAATGGATAAAATCACCTATGCTTCAGCTATAGGCTCTATAATGTACGCCATGCTATGTACAAGACCGGATGTGGCACATGCTATTAGTTTAACTAGTAGGTACCAATCTGATCCAGGTACAGAACACTGGATAGTGGTCAAGAATATCCTTAAGTACTTAAGAAGAACTAAGGATATGTTTCTTGTATACGGAGGTGAATAAGAGCTGGTGGCTGAGTGTTTTGTTGACGCTAGCTTTGACACTGATCCGGATGACCCTAAGTCTCAATCCAGATACGTATTTCCTTGAATGGAGCAGTAGTTAGTTGGAGGAGTTCCAAACAACCTGTGATGGCTGGATCAACGACGGAGGCAGAATATGTTGTTGCTTCAGAGGCGGCACAGGAAGCGGTTTGGACGAAGGAGTTCATAATCAAACTAGGTGTGGTTCCTAGTGCGTTGGACCCAATGGTTATCTGACCACAATGGAGCCATAGCCAATGCCAAGGAACCAAGGTCTCACAAGAATTCCAAGCATATTAAGCGCCGGTTTCACTCCATCCGTGAGCATGTCAAGGATGGAGATATAAAGATTTGTAAAGTACACACAGATCTCAGTGTTGCAAATCCATTGACTAAAGTTCTCCCTAGGGCAAAACATGATCAACACCAGAACTCCATGGGTGTTAGATTTATCACTATGTAACTATATTATTGTCTCTAGTGCAAGTGGGAGACTGAAGGGAATATGCCCTGAGAGGCAATAATAAAGTTGTTATTATGTATATTCCAAGTATATGATAGATGTTTATTTTGCATGCTATAGTTGTATTAATACAGAAACGTTAATACATGTGTTATAACTGTATTAATACGGAAAGTTCCTAGTTATGCCTCTCTTTAAACAAGCTCGTTGATTAATAAGATGATCAAAGTTTCCTGATCATGGACATTGGATGTCATTAATAACGTGGTGACAACATTGGTGAAATGATATGATGAACATTCATCTGAAGTATAGCATTACGATCAAAGTCATTGATTTTATATTGCTATAACATCATACGAAGTAATCCTAGTCCTTAGACCATGAGATCATGTTAATCACTAACACCGAAAGAGTATCTTGATAACATCAAACGTCAAACCATAAAAGGGTGACTATAAAGGTGGGTTCAGTGCTACGAAGGTGTTATGTAGAAGCTCATGGACCAAGAGTGGGATTTTTCCATCCTGATGACGGATTGATATACTCTGGGCCCTCTCGGTGATATCACATTGAGAATAGCTTGCAAGCAAGTGATGTGATCACTAGAATGTTATATCACGAGAATGAGAAAAGAGTGCATGTCGATAACAAGATCAAACTAGGTATTTGGATACTGATGATCGAATCTCGGACATGTAATATATCGTGTGAAAAGGGGATTAAGTTACGAGCGTTAAAGGTTCTCACGATCACATAAGTCATCGTTGAATGTGCAGGAGTCAGAATAAATCTCTAGGTCCCGCTTCAGATTATTGATCCGAGAGGAGTCTCGATCATGTCTAAATTATTCATGAACCGTAGGGTGACACAAGGGTTGCCAAACACCATTTGGAGCATATATGTTTCAGACGAAAGAATTGCAAAATGCTGGAATCATTTCGATGGAAACTGGAATTGTTTCGGGTGAAATTGCAGAAACTAGTTCTGCATGTGATATTGAAATGTTGCAGGGGGTTTTATGTGAATGTTTTTTAATTAAAGTAATTAACAAAATTCTGAATAAAATAAATAAAAGAGTTTTATTAAATGAGAGTTGCATTAAATTTGGTGGAAATTTAATGCATGTGAGTGGAACTTTGAGTGGAGGCAAAATTGATATGAGTGGAGCTTCCACCACATGAATGAGGAAGAGGTGGGGGCACCCCCATGGGAGCCGGACATGGGGAGGGGATAATCCCCCTTCTCCTATAATAGGCACCCTCTCCTCCCTCACAAAGCACACCTCCTCGTGAAGGATCTCTCTCCCCCTCTAGATATATTCTCCCATGGTCTCGGATTAGCGAGATTCATGTTCCAGGTGGAATTTTGTCTGGAAGGAGTTGTTGCTTCCGCTGATTCGCTGGAGCAAGGAGGTGGAGGTTGTTCGGTGACCTAACGTGTGTGCGAGGATGGATGAGCTGCTGATTTGCGGCGCTAGGACTTCCAAACGATCTTGAGATTGGTAAGCGTTCGACTACATCATCCACGAGTTCCAACTCATTAACAAAACTTTGTTGTCTTCGAAGGTAAGTTCTCTATGGATGTATATCCACCTGTTTCTTGTATCTAGTAGATACATCTTGGCGTATAGTTCCCATCGTAGGAAAATTTTTGTTTTCTATGCTGCGAACCCAACAGGCGCTGCCCCCACCTATAATGAAGCTTGAACGGGTCCTGGACCACTGGCTGGAACCGGCAGCCGGCCCGCTTTGTAAACCTAAAGCCCGAACAGTAAACCCTAGAGACCACATTGTAACCTACCCTCTAACCAGTATATAAAGGAAGGATAGTCCCAGGGTTCTAGGTAAGCGATGACAAGTTAGAAGTTATCCAGCATGGACAAGTTGAGTAGTTCATCTTCCTCTAGCTCTCGATAGCAGCTAGGGAAACAGCACAAGGAGCACTTGTACTGAGCATATGCTCCCCATATAGTAGATCCCTGCAGGGGTAGGAGCGTTACCTCAAGAAGAGGGCTCTGAACCTGGGTACATCGTTGTGTTTTCAGTATCTGTGCCCAACCCATTGCAAGTAGCCACTGATAGCATCCTGATTGTCCCCATTCATGCCATCCCCGATGGCACTACCGTGTTCCACACCATGACACTAACCCACACACCAGCCTAGATAACCCACCCCGCCACCGCTAGTACGCAACGCGCTACACGACCCGTCCATGCACCCCGCGCAGCACCACAACACGCGCCCCATGTTGCTCCGAACCATGCTACAATGACCAGCCCATCCAGGCGTGCAACCCATGCCACACACCAACCAGTCCTTGGCCCTTTTTGCAGCTTGCCCCTCCACCACCTTGGTCAAACACCATCGGGTCCTCATTGTCCTCCCATTCGCAACCAACCCTCATCGCTATCCTCGCTCTCCTCCCGTTATTCCTCTATAACCGCGCATGCCGCCAGTATGCCAGGAAGCCGCCCCGCGAGCTCTCTCTCCAGGACCGGCTTCTCCTCCATACATCGTTGCCGGTGTCGCCTTGCCCCGCCTCCTCTCAACCGACCTTGCCCCGCCACCGCGTGGCCCCGCCCCTGGCCATGGCGCGCCCACATCCTCAACCCCGGCCTCCTTTTTCGACCATCCTCGCGCCACCGCCTTGCCCTCCATCGATCGCCTCCCATAGAGAGACCTCACCATCATCGCCTGGCTCTCTCGCGCACCACTCGACCTCACCGTCATCGAGTCCTGTAGACACCGCGCCTCCTGAGCTGAGCTCACGATGTGGTGCATCACCAAGCCTCTGGCCGCTGTCGTCCCAAGCCCACATGGCTTCGTCCTCGCATGAGCCTCTTCCCGAGCTCGCTCCGCCGCCCAAGAGCGCCCCGTCGCCTGGTTCCTCTGCTCGAGCCCCGATGTGCACCCTCCTGTGGTCGTGCTGCCTGTGCCCCATGCGTCATTGCCCTGCGGCCGTCCCCATCGACCTCCTCCCTCACCTTCCTGCCAATGCAAGGTGTCCCTACTTGTGTGTTCAGATAGAGATGGTTTGGACCCTATTTGTAATCCTAGAGGCACATCGATGTGTGTTCCTCTTACAGTGATCTGCAAGCCTCATCTATGTTTTTGTTTCAGGTGCTTTCGCACTCTCTCGTGCATCGCATCACTGCCCAAGAACTCCTCTAGTCGAGTTATCTCACCGGTATCTATCTTTTCCATCTTCCGCCATGAACAAGAATTGTGTCAACTCGGAAGCCTAGATGCATCGATGACAAGATCTGCCACTTGGAGTCTCAAAATCTTCTTCACAGAGACTGAAGACCCCTGATCCACAGATTCGAAGCCCAATCCCGTCAAACCCCGTGCACCCAAGATCTACGACCCAATGTGTGACCTCTTTCGAAGCCTTATTTTATAAATTGCGATCTATATACTTGCTGCATAATAAATTGTTCATGATTGTACACATGCTTTGTCATTTGGGGGAATTTTGCCGATTCATCTCATAATTAAATATGGAGGCTATATGCAGGCTATTCTAGCGTTATATTGACTTTATTTAAATTTGTGTAGCAAACCGATGCCATGTTTTGTCTTGTTATTTCAACATTTAAATTGCGGGGTACCTAAACAACTTGAACCTTCTAATTAATTCTCGAGACCCTGGTTCCAATTAATATTGCCTAGGCATCGCACCTTTTCCATGTCATACCTCATACATACATCATGCTAGATCTTTTACCATAGTATTAAATAGTGCATCCGGTGTTTCTTTTAGTGTTTTGGTTCTTCGCGAATTAGGCCGCTGAGTTGATGCAAGTCTCGATAAGTTCTTAAGATAATGAACCTTTAGAAATGTTTACCAGGCGAGCATTCTTCCCGTTTCTACCTATTTTGCGTTTATAGTATTTACTTCCTCCCGTTAATCTATTGCTATCCATGTTGCGATGCTTTAGTTTCCATACCATATATATTCCTTGCAACCTCTATATTTCCTTGGACACATCCTATTGCCTGTTGTTTGATAGACAGTTGGCCTTGTGAGTCGTAGTTGCTTTCTCAGGTGTTGCTTCGTGTCGTCGATGTTCCATCATTGTTGGGTGGTTGTTAGATGCTTAATGGTGAAGATGATCATGGTTTTTTAATTACAACTTGCTAATTAAATGAAGAAAGAAAATAAAATTAATGAAGAGGCACCGGTGGGTAATAGTTGAGATTTGGTTGTTAACTGCCCACTTGTGTCCACCTAGGACCCAAGTTCTCGACACCTATTCTGAGACTGAACGCGCTAACCACATGTGGGGTGTTTGGGCGCCCTTCGACTTATTACCTGATTTCAAAGTACTGTACTGGGGGCCACAAACTAGTTTGACATTTTCATGCCATGTTATGCCATGTATGACATATTATGCCATGTTTATTATATGTTGCTCGATGAGCATTTACTACTTTACTGTTTAGGATGTGGGCCGTTATGTTGAGGATTATACCTATGGCCTCTGATCTCTCGACCGATCTTGCAACCTCTGGGTCCGTCTTCGGAGCTCGGCTGACTTTGTTGTGGGTATCTTATTGGGGTGGCCCCCATGTACTTGCTTTGGATCTAGGAAACACCGTGTCTGAAGCCACGCCGACATACCGATGGCTGTATCTTAATTGATTTGGAAAAAAGGGTGGAAGTCCGTGTGGAAACTTTGGTGCACCCCTGCAAGGTTAAATCTTTTAGAAATGTCGTGTCCACGGTTATGGATGACTTGGAGCACAGTTTGTCGATCATAGACAACTATAACTAAAGTTTACTGCTATAATTTGACTTGTATCTGATATGACAAGTAAGTTGGATAACCACCATGGAAAGAACGAATAAAACTGCCAACCATGTGAGTTTCCTCGGCATGACTTCCTCGTTTCGTCTCGAGGGGGAAATACTAGGATGGGTATGATTGGTGTTAGTATCAGGTTGGTTTTGAATAGGTCTTTCTTATCCCTCTCTGATAGCCGATAGTTGTATTGAGTCTCCATAGGATGTTTAGTGCATTCTTTGCTGTCGCTTCAGTCCACCAAACCTATGTAGGTGAGAGCCATCGAATTCTAGACTCTCCGTGTACTGGCGTCAGTACTGACCGCTCCCTTTTTCCTTTGCCCTTTGTGGGCACCCCTTTTGTTTTAGCAGGTTTGAGATCAACGTCGTTAGTAGGGTTACCCTTCTGGCTTGGCCTGGGCCAGGTTATGGACGCCATCGGTTATTCTTCAGGGGTCTTATCCCCATTTGCATCTTATCCATACGTGGATGTTGTAACCTTTTCAAGGTGATTTGGATCTTTGTGTTGTATATCTGTATTCTTGACTCATGGAGTCATTGTTTTATATATACGTTCTGTGGGTCCACCATGGACTATTGTGTAATGATATTACTTTGTTTCCCACCCACACGCAAGTGCTTGGTGGACATCTTTGAATAGTTTCTATGTGGGTTTGGCAGGAATCGCTAAAATTGCATAGGGCCGATTCGAGGGTGTTTCAAGTCAAAAATTACAAGGGTGACCAGATGCAACCTGGCGAGGTGTATGCGGGGGTGTGTGAGTTGGTGTCTCCTTGCCGCCCCCTCCTGGCCTTTATATAGAGAGGCTAGGTCTCAGGGTAGCAGATCGAGTCGGTTACAAGTTAGGGTTTCCCCTTTAAGTTTCTATCTACACTTTTTCGTGTCCTCCAAGAAGTCGAACTCCAATGGGCCACCCAAATCTTTGCTGGGCTTCGATTGCGTTGTGGCCTCCTTCTTGGGCTGAACCGTATAGGCTAATCTCAGGTGCCTGTAATGTATGTCGACATTAGTATCCCCCTAGTGTCCAGCCAAATCGTAGATTCGGGTGGAGACTATAAGTCTGTCGAGTGTGTGGGATACGAGCTTATCAGAAGTTTATTTTGGGTACTGCAGTTTATATCATAGGGATTGTCGATATGCGTTCCAGATTCATCTGATGGATCGGGATCGGGGTCAGTTAACTGCCTTAGGGCAAAACAACGCTATCTACTCAAATTCAAGTCCTCGGACTCAAATTCAGAATAATGCTGGCGTAATTCGACTCTAGCCATGGAGGTCTTACAGAGATCGAATTCCAGTGTTTCAGGTGTGGGCACTCAACGTGTCCATCAAGGCTTATTTCATCATGCATGTAGGCATGGCTTATATCTGGTAGAGACAGAAGACACATTGCCAGGCCCTTTTCAGGTCTTAACTTCATGTTGTAAACATGGCATCCAAATTTTTACTCACCGTGGAGGTGATTCAGGTGGCCCAGGAGATGTAGTCTCTTCGCAGGGAGAATATGAGGCAGAGTCGCTGTTTCGAGTGTAGTCGATACACTTTTAACGTTTTTAAGGTTTTTCATAGGGTGTGCGACCAGCGCTCCATATGGGAGTAGCCCCCGAGTGCCTATTTGAGTCGTGGACTCGACTAGGGACTTTGAAAATTTGTGGACTGTTGTCGTTATGTTTAGCGTTTTTGATTGTGCGTCCAGTGCTCCCTATGGGAGTAGCCCCCGAGTCCACAATCGAATTGCTGATTCGAAGAGGGGTTTCAACTAGTGAGGCCAGTTCCGTGCCTATGAAGTCTTCGGGTGCATGGCCAGTGCTCATGTTAGGAGTAGCCCCTGAGTGCTTGGTCGAATTGCAGAGTCAAGCAAGGACTAAAGTAGTCAAGGAGATCTCTTGTTGTTTTTAATGACGTCAGTGCTGAAGATTAGATGATCTCACTTGCCCGCTGAAGCGGTATTGGCGGGACGTGATGAAGTTGGGGCCACATTTCTGACTGGTATTTGACTAGGCATACGTAATCTTTGTTTTTAACTATGCCTCCTCGATTCTCGCGCATAGTGGGGAAAGTACGGCGATGGTTCACTGTTTCCATCGCCATGCGTCAGCATTGATTTGCGCCATGCGTCAGCATTGATTTGCGCCATGCGTCTGGGTGATTCTTTGTGAGTCGTTGGATGGCATCAGTCCTATGGTTAAGTAAGGGATCATGTGCGGTAAATTTCCCCACAATTCATCGTCTTCCTCCTTGCGCACGGCTTCCATTGCTACTCGTTGCTGCTCCGTCGCACTTACCTCCACTGCTACGGTGGACGGGCTCAAGACTTTCCCAAGCTACTTCATGCGATCCCATCAGCACCATAAGCTAGGGAAGAGGAAGGGCGCCATGGCCGCTGGATCCGCCGCCACTGCGGCCAAGAAGAAGAGCGTCGCCACCACGGGGTCCGGTACTACTGCTGAAGCCAGGAAGAAGAAGGGCACAGGAATGCGTGTTACCAATGGCTCGTGGCGGTGCACCGCCATTAAGGAGCATGAGCTCCAACAACACCGCCAGGACGGTCTTCTTCCTACCGACAAAAAATACTGCAAGATGCGTGGCTTGGAGGTAATCCCTGATCCCCCCATGGTTTTCGGGTGATGTTCCTTGCTTTTGTCCTTCGGGGCCTTCCTCTCCCACTCCACAAGTTTGTGCGAGGGTTGCTCTTATTCTATGGGCTCCAGCTGCATCATGTGACCCCAAATTCTATTTTTCACATTGCATTATATCACCCTCTACGAGTGCTGGCTCGGAATCGAGCCACACTTTGGTCTTTTCAAAAAACTCTTCAAGCTGAAGCGGCAATCAGGTTACAGATTCGTGGTCTATGACATTGGAGGGTGCGGCATTCATGTGGACCCGAACGTCCAATACTTCTCCCTCAAGAGCTCCGAGTTCGTCTAGGGATGGAGGGAGAGTGGTTTTGCATTCACGATCAGAAGGTCAACGATGAACTTTACGGACTTGCTCCCTTTGATCCGAATGTGGGGTTGAAGAGGAGAAGGTCTTGGAAAAATGTTGTGATGCCCGACGAAGAGGAGGAAGTTGAGGCTTTGTACAAGCGTGTCTACGATCTCTAGCTCATTCGAGGGAAAAAGATTGATAGCCCGGACTTCATCTGCACTTGGATGCGATGTATGGTGTAGCCACTGTAGGCTAGGGCACACCCGATGTATCTTTGGATTGGCACCGACAACGCCACTCACGTCTCTCAGGAGAATTTGTCCTAAGTCGAAGTGGACAAAAGATTTAGGGGTTTTACAAAGTTCACCCTCAAGGAGAATCTCCCTGGGATTCAATTGTGCTACCCTTTCATGCGAGTCATCCTCCTCTTGAGGTAACCTGATCATTTCTTCTTCTATTGTGGTTTGTTTGCCCGTAGGGAATTTTGCATTTTTAACCTTGTACTTTGGCAGGAATGGAAGGGGAAAATTATTTTGCATCCACAACCTAAAGGGATAATTCCCTCCAAGGCTATGGAGGAAGATGAATCCAGGTCTACTCTACCCGTTGCTGAGGAGCAAGAAGCCCCTGACTGCAGCGAGGGCGCCACTCGCAAGGGCTCCCGAAGCAAGGACTCAGATGCTTCTTCTCCGAAGATTGCAGAGGATCCATCGATTGGGGTGGGCACCGTAGATCTAATTCCAGCAGTGCATGTGCGCGTTGTTGCTCCTCCATCGTGGAAGAAGCTAAGGAAACAGAAGGGGGAGTCAGATGACTCATTCGACCTTGACAATTTCGAAGGGTAAGTCTTCTACTTTGTTGTTTGTCTGAAATTTTGAGTCCTTCCACTTTTGTTGATGATGACACGGTTTATGCTTTGTTGCAGCAGGACTGCCTCGTTGCCGTCTGATGATTGCCGTTTCCTGGAGGAGGCGGTAGTCGTAGACTCCAAGAACAAGGGTGTGGAGGAGCCTTCGCCTTCCCCAAAGATAGCGGACAACTCCGGTGCAATTTCCTCGAGTTCTCCCAACATGGGGGAGCACTTGGTTCTTGCTCGTACGTCCTCTCAAAAGGAGACTTCTGAGTCTTTGGATGGCCACGTAAGTATTTGCAAACCTTAGTTAATCGAATAATTAGTGCTTGGAGTCAGAACAAGTCATGATATATGTCCTTCTTCCGCAGCCCATTTTTTTGGAGTCTATTCACCTTGGCGAGCAGATCGTCGACATGGGCCGGCAGCACGATCAGCTTGATACCAGAAACCACCAGTTGCAAAGTAAGTTGTGTTGATTTGTGTTATGCTTCTGCACATTTGTTTTGATTGGTCTTCTATATATTCTCCTTTGTTTTTGCAGAAGACAATAATGACTTGCTCCGTCGGGTAAATTCCCTTGAAAAGGGGATCAACGTGGCGGAGACCAAGCGAGATGAGGCACTCGAGGCCCTTGACCACCTCAAGCAGGAGTTGAAACAACATGAAGAGGAGCTCCGAGTATTTGCCATGAACCGGGAAAAAGAGTGCTTTCATGTATGTTGTTGTTGCAGTTTTTGAGCCACTGAACCTTTTCCTTCATTTGGTTGGCCTTTGATGGTTTTACACGGATCTACTGTAGATGCTTCTGGGTGAGCTTCAACCTCCAGGCTCTTGCTCGCGGTGATGCGCTAGGCGACGCTATGGCTGTAGTCGAAGACCGCACTGTCTCCATCCAGGACTCGCTCAAAAAGGCCAAAGATATTCTTGGGTGTCTTCGAGAGGAGATGGTCCCCAAGGCTGAACTTATTGAAGATCTGGATGGCCTGATCGATTCCTTCGCCGAAGGATTTCCTGCGATTTCAAGAATGCCCAGAAAAGTCTTGGTGCCTCCATGGATCTGGCGATGTACAGGCCCATGGTATCGATGTGAATGCCAGCAAGATCTCCTCGAAGATGCCGGTGACCGCGGATGGCCAGCGGGTAGTTTTCGCTCTTTTTGCCATTCACTGTCAAAAATATGGGCCTTAGCTCGTGGAGACACTTGCGAGGTACTCTGAGGGGGGAAATGCCTGAAGACGGTGAAGGCCACGGCGTCAGGGTCTGTAGCTGAGAAGGCCACGACGTCGGAGGCTGCCACTGAGTCTATGAAGCCCCCGAGTGCCAATGCATAGTTGTAGGCTTAACCATGTTATCCTTTTGTAATTGTGTTGGTACTTGCAGGCTTTTTCTTGAATTATGTTCATCGAGAGTGCCCCTTATCAAAACTTGTTAAGTTTGATGCTTGATTCTTCTGTGCTTTGTTATTTTTTAATAATGGCTCTTATCCTTCTATTCTACCTGGATAGGGTCCTTCGAGTGATTCTTATGATATGCCTTTTGTTGACGTGCCTGGTCAATCCTCTCCTGGCGAACCTATGGCGCAGCCACGTTCGAAGGTGGAGGATCTATCGTTGTTGTCTCGACTACGCGACCGTGTGAAACACTTAGAACGAGAGGCACCAGTCGTCCATGGTATTGCCGACATCTGGAAGTCGAAAGCAGAAAAAGCTTTGGAGCGGGAAGCCTATCTTCTCCGCGAGATGGCCCAGCTTAATGAGCAATTGCAATGTTAGTTTCTCTGACTCCTTTTTCCTTTTCCGTATCACTTGTAATGGCGACTCACTCCTATGCTGTTTGATTTCCCTTTGAAGTTGTGAGTCTTTGTCTCCTGCAGGAAGAAAAGACCGTGTGAGTATACGACTGAACTGCCTGACCCAGGAGCAATTGGAACCTAGCGGGTACTTTTGGGTCGACCGGGATCATGTAGCCGTGTTAGCGATGTTACAAGATAACGTCTTGCAGGTGCTGCACTACTTGAAGATGGTGCAATCATGCTAGAATCATATCTTTCGTGCAATGTTTCCCTTAAATGTTGTGCCCTCGAGCCTGTTGGCCTTGATGAGGAAATTCCATAACGCCGATCCGGTGCGCAAGTGTGTGCACCAACAGCTGGTTGCAGGTGCCAAGGTTGCGCTAGCACTTGTGCGCATTCAGCGACCCGACATAGACTTGGGCCCATTGCTGTAGGGCCGCCACCTCCTCCAGCAAGCATGGCGTGGAACATGGTGCCCCACTATCGAGCAGTTGACTAGCCAGCCGAAGACATCATTGACTTGTTCGATCAGCGCACCAACGTTCTCCTTTTACAGCAGTAGTATAGTTGTTGGACCTGCACAAGATGTATAGGTGCTATAAAACTTGTATAATCGTTTTGACTAAGTGTTGATACCCATGTTTGTATGTATAGTTGTTAGCTTTAGTTATTTCACGACTGCGATATTGTATGTAATGCCTTTTCGTTAGCCTAACGCTTTCCCATCTCATAGCCTTGCCATCCTGCTAATTGCGTTGCAACCAGGTTGGTTTAACCAAGGGTTCGATTGGCACTGTGGTCAGCTACTCGGGTCATCTTTATGTTCGAGTGACGAGGTTGACAAGGTGGCGCAGCCCCTGAGTGTAGAAATAGCAATGTAAATGAAAGCAAAATACAAAGTTGGAGGCACTTAGCTTTATTTATTTGCAGAATGTGAGGAGGTACAATGTTTAGCTAAGTAGCCTAGCTGAGTAGCCTTATTGTAAAAGTAAAAACAACTAAGGGTAGAAACACAGCAGGTGCGCCACGTTCTAGGGGTTGGAGTATGATACTCTGCTCTCTACATCTATCAGGCGATAAGCGCCACCTGGGATTACTTCGGTAATCACATAGGGTCCCTCCCAGAGGGATTTGAGCTTGAGGTGTCCTTTTTGCTTCAATCGCATGACGAGGTATCCTTCGACGAAGGACCTTGGGTGCAGCCATCAGTTGTGGTAGTTGCGGAGGCTCTGCTGGTAGATCATGGATTATTCCGTCGTGATCTCATGTGCTTCATCGAGGAGGTCGACACAGTCTTCGAGTGCGGCCTCGCTGTACGCCACGACCCTTGGGGCCTTATAGCGCACTTCTACAGGTAGTACTACCTCGGCGCCATGTACCATGAAGAATGGTGTGTAGCCTGTGGTGCTGTTTGGGGTTGTGCGCAGGCTCCATAATACTGATGCTAGCTCCTCAGGCCAGCACCCACATGCTCGTTCGAGTGGTCTGAGGAGCCTTTTTCTTAATGTTGTTGCTGACGAGGCCATTGGCCTTCTCGACTTGAGCGTTGGTCTGGGGATGCGCTACCGAAGCGTAGCTGATGTTGATTCCCAGGTTTTCGTAGAAATCCTAGAACTCGTTGCAGGTGAAGTTCGTCCCGTAGTCTGTGATGATGGTGTGTGGCACCCCAAACCTAAAGATGATGGACTCGAAGAATTTGACAGCAGTGGCTCCTGACTGCTTAGTCACCAATATGGCCTCAATCCACTTGGTGAATTTGTTGACTGCAAGGAGGAGATAGGTGTATCCTCCGGGTAAGGACTTCTGCAGCTTGCCCACCTTGTCGAGTCCCCATTGCACGAAGGGCCAGGCCACATGTATTGTCCTGAGTTATGCGCCTGGTGCGTGCAGCTTATCCGCGAATCTTTGCCAAGCATTGCACTTCTGGACAATGTGCTTTGCATCACGCATCATCGTAGGCTAGTAGAAACCAGCTCGTAGAGCCTTGGAGACTAGGGCGCGACTCCCCGCGTGATGACTGCAGGTTCCTTTGTGTATCTCAAGGAGGATGGATCTCTCGTCACCATTGGAGACGCATCGTTGAAGGACTCATGTAATGCTACGCTTATATAGCTCTCCATCGATGATGGTGAAGGATTTTGATCGTCGCACTATGTGTCGTGCGTCTATTGGGTCGTCAGGTAGCCTTTGGTGGAGCAGGTATGTGATGTATGGTTGTGTCTAGGATGGCTCGATGAGTATGACCTCCATGGGACCTTCGAGTTTGGGTTCCAGATCCACATTGCTCGAATCTTCGAGTTCCTCATGTGGTGCAGCCCCCAAGTCCTTTGTCGTGCTGGATGGTCCTTCAGGAGCCTTTGGCTTGATGGAGCGCTCGCATATCTGCTCCATGAATACACTGGGCGGCACCGAAGTGCAGGTAGATCCTATGTTCGTGAGTGTGTCAGCCTCCTCATTGCTTTCATGATCCACGTGCCATAGTTCGCAACCGTCAAAGTCTCCTTCGAGTGCGTCATAGAGATTGCGGTAGGTGATCACGTTGTCTCTCAGAGCATCACACTGGTTCATAGTTTGGTCCACCACGAGTTTGGAGTCCCCATAGATGTTGAGTCGCATTGTTCTGCAGGCTTTGGCCATCCGCATCCCATGGAGCAGGGCCTCATATTCAGCTTCATTGTTGGAGGCGTGGAACTGCATTCGCAGAACCTATCTCATCTTGTCACCCTGTGGCGATGTCAGGATGACACCGGCGCCAGCTCCTTCCCGATGTTTGGATCCATCAAAGTGCATTGTCCATAGGCAGGACATGTCCGGCGTTTCTAGGAGCTGGTTCTCCATCTAGTGGACGAGGAAGTCCGACAGAACTTGCGACTTGATTGCCATTCGCTTCTTGTATGTAATGTCTCGTGGAGACAGTTTGATTCCCTAAATCACGACCCGTCCCATAGCGTTGGGGTTGATCAGGATGTACCCTAGCGGAGCATCGTTCACCATGGCGATGGGGTGTTCCTGGAAGTAGTGGCGCAGTCATCATGCGGTCACGAAGACGCAGTAAGCCAGCTTCTGATAATGCGGGTACCGCTATTTTGTCAGTGTGAGCACCTCGTTGAGGTAGTAGACTAGGCGTTGTAACCCATGGACCTTGTTTTCTTTGGCTCGTTCTACCACTAGAACTGTGTTGACCACCTAGTTGGTGGCGGAGATGTATATCAACATGGGCTCTTTCTCCCTAGGCATCACCAGCACGGGGAGGTGGAGAGTAGGCGCTTAAGATCTTCGAATGCATCTTGCGCTTCATCCTTCCACTCGAACTTCTCAGCTTTGCGGAAGAGCTGATAGAACGGTAGCGCCTTTTCTCCCATTCGACTGATGAATCAACTGAGCGATATGATTCGTCCAACTAGCTGCTGGACGGCTTGACGTTCTTTGGCTTCTCCATGGACAGTATGGCTTTTATCTTCTTCGGGTTGGCCTCGATTCCCCTAGCGGATATGAGGTACCCGAGCAGTTGCCCAGATGGTACGCCGAAGGCGCACTTTTCCGAATTCATCTTGATCCGGTAATGGTCGAGGTTGTCGAAGGTCTCGCGGAGATTGTCGAGTAATGAGGCCCCTGATACATTGCAAATGTATCTATAATTTTTGATGTTCCATGCTTAGTTTTATCCACTTTCTTGTGTTTTGTTCCAACTTTGGAGTGTTTTTCTTATGATTTCTTGGACTAACCTATTAACAAGAGCCACAGTGCCAGCTGCCTGTTTTCTGCTATTTTTGGTTCCAGGAAAGTCAGAAAATGAATATTCTCGGAATTGGACGGGACAATAGCCAAACTGCCTATTTTTCCGGAAGTCGTCAAGTGCCAGAATACGAGACGGAGAGGGGCCAGGGGGCCACCACACCACCTGGCCGCACGCCCAGGCCTAGCCTGCGCCAGGGGGTGGTGTGGCCTCTGCTGGCACCCCCTCGGCCTCCCCTTCCGACTATAAGATGCCCTCGGGACGTAAACCCTAAGTACCCGATCAAAAATCCACAAAAGAGTCTGTAGCCGCCATCATCACCATCCCTAGATCGGGAGGTATCTGAAGCTCTTCCTGGCACCCTGCCGGAGAGGGGAATTCACCCTGGAGGCCTTCTTCATCACCATGCAAGCCTCCGGTGTGATGCGTGAGTAGTTCATCCTTGGACTACGGATCCATGTAGTAGCTAGATGGCTGGTTCTCCTCCTTTGTGCTTTCATGTCTAGATCTTGTGAGCTCCGTTCATGATCAAGATCATCTATTTGTAATTCTGCATGTTGTGTTTGCGGGATCCGATGGATATTGAGATGCTATTTCAGATTGATTATTGATTCTATCATGTCTTTCCTATTTGTGATCTTGCATGCTTTCCGTTGTTAGTAGCTATCTTGGCCAAGTAGATGCTAGCAACTCCAAGAGTTAGTATTTATGCTCGATAGTGGGTTCATGCCTCTGGTAATCTGGGGAAGTGACAGAAATCTCTAAGGTACTAGATGTGCAGTTGCTACTAGGGAGAAAACAACAATCCTTTGTTCATAGAACAATCGTATTGTTTACTTTACACGCAGTTCGTAAAGCAATAATCTGTTGCTTGCAACTTAATACTGGAGGGGGTTCGGATGATAACCTAAAGGTGGATTATTAGTCATATATGCAGTTGGATGGCGGTCTATGTATAATGTTGTAATGCCCAATCAAGTCACAAAGGAGTCAAGATGATTAGTATATGCATGTATTGCTTTCTCGATGTTTGTCAATTGCCCCGCTGTAATTTGTTCACCCAGCATGTTATCTATCTTAAGGAGAGCCACCTCTAGTGAACTATGGATCCCGGTCCTTGTCTTTTACATACAATCTACAAACTGTTTACTTCCTTGTGTTTACTTTCTACAAACTATTACTTCTTTCCATTCGATACGTTTAATCCTTTGTTTTCCGCAAAACACGGTGAGATTGACAACCTCATCGCAAGTTGGGGACAAAGTTTTGTGGTTGTGTTGTGCAGGTCTCCACGTTGCTACTAGCACCGGTAGTGCCCCTGTCAAGGCTCATCTAGCAACACCTTTGGGGTGTTTCCTTGCTCCTACTGGTTCGATTAAAACTTGGTTTCATAACTGAGGGAAACTTGCTATTGTGCTCATCATACCTTCCTCTTGGGGTTCCCAACGAGCTCTACATCAAAACCGCCATCAAGCATTTTTCTGGGCGCCGTGCATTGAGCCATCAAGCATTTTTCTGGCGCTGTTGCTTGGGAGTCAAGGACATCTTCACAAAGGGAGTCCCTCATAACCAATCTCTTTACTTTGTTATTTTTGTTTTGCTTAGTTTCTTTTTGCTTTGTTTGCTTGTTTATTTTTCAAAAACAAAAAAAATTAGTTTTACTTGTCTGCTTTCTTATTCAAAAAAAACACAGAACAATTAGTTTACTAGTTTTCTTTCTTATTCAAAAACAAAAAAAATTAAGTCTCCTTTAGTTGTTACCTCCTCCTTAGCTCACCATGTTGATCCCAACTTTCACCCTGAAAAACCTTTCAGTTGGTAGTGGTGCTATAATTGGGAAAGATAATATTGAAGAATGCTTTAATCATGTTAGCAAACATGAGGATACTGAGGATAGATCCCTTGCAGAACTTGCTCCAAACTATGAGATTGCTGCAGCTTCTTTAATTCACATGTTAGAAGCTAGGTTTGTTAACCTCAACCCCTTAATATTTAAGGAGTTCTATGATGTTGCCAAGGAAGCTAGAAAAGTTTTTGAACGTTTCAATATGCTAGGCTCATGTGTAGATGTTGTTGGTACACGAGAAAATATGAACAAAACCGAACCTAATGGGGAGGAACCTAAGATACCAATACCCTTTAAACTAGTAGTAATACATGATGCCATAAAAAAGAATCTTGATTGGATTGTTCCTACAAACCCTTTTGATGAGAATAGTGAACCTAATAGCATTGAGAGAGGGTCCTCTCGAACTTATTTGGATGATATACCTTGCCTTGTTGAAAATATTTCCGGTATTGATCTTAATGCTTCTTCATTTGAGAACACTTGATTGTTTCTTTGCTTCTTATGCCTAACTTAAAGGCGTTAAAGAAAAGTACTTATTGGGAGATAACCCAAAAGTTTTAGATGAGTCTTGGAAGTTATTACCTCTGTAATAACCTCTCCTTATCCTTTTTATTTGTTTTTTGTGCCAAGAGTAACCTCTAATGAGAGAGAAGTAATGATTGGGAAAGTTGTTGTCTCGAAACAGATTTTTGTGCTTCACCGTAAAAATTCATGTAAAATCTTTGAACGTCTTCTTGAGGCGTGAATTTTTGTGATTCTGCCTCAGGTTGTTATCTAACTTTCGTTAGTTAACCACTTTTTGATAGGAGCAACAGAAGATCTTCGAAAAAAATTGTCTTTACCTGCTGGTCTGTTTTGACAGATTTCTGCCATTTTCTGCATTTGCTTCTTGTTGGTTTCTTCTTGAGTTATTTTGGGGAATTGAGCTTTTTTAGGGAACTGCTACAGTAGCTAGTTTTCTAATGGAATTTTATTTGGTGTTGGAACTGAACCTTAAGACTTATTTATCTTGAGTGCACTAATGTTGCTAATAAAGATTGTGTGAAGTTTTGTATGAAGGAAAAATTCCAGGTGTATGGAAGGAATGAGTAATGAGATGAAGGATGGACTAAAGCTCAAGCTTGGGGATGCCACGTGTGTCACCCCAAGAAATATCCAAGAAGTACAAGCGTCAAAGCTTGGGGATTCCCAAGGCATCCCCTTCTTCATCAATAAAAATCCCAGGTTTCTTCCAAATGCTTCATTTTATTGTTTCATGCACAGTTGTGTTTTTCTTGGAGCGTCTTCTTTTTCGTTTTCGTTTTGGTTTTTCGTTTGCTTTGGTTTGCTTAGTTTTCTGAATAAATTGGTTGGACCCCCTCTTCCTTACATTTGTATGCAAATAGTTTGGTTTGGTTTGGAAAAGAGTAGGAAAGTTCATACTTTTGTGGTAAAAAGAGCTCGTTTTTGACTGTGGCCTATGCTTTTGTCATGCCATGCTTGATATTGTTTTGGCTTTATGCTTAGTATTCTTTTATGTAGCATGACTTGTTATAAACAATTGAGATTGCTTAATGTTCCTTGGATGAATCATGCGTTGTTTTAGCGTATTAAAGCATAGTATAGTGGTATTCTCCTTTGATGCTTTATTTGGGTTGACTTGGCGCATGCTCACACCATGTTATGCCTATCTCAAGTCACCATAGCCTTTATGATCCTTTAGTTTTCAACTTGTATTATCACTTTATGCTTTGATCAATGATGTTTTGTCGCTCTGCATGATTATGGCCATTATTGCTCTCTTAGTTTGTCGCTCCCAGTCTTTTGCTAGCCTCCACAACAAAGTATGAGTTCCACTCATTCATCCAACTCCCTAAACCAAGTTATTCGAAAGAGTCCACCATACCTACCTACTATCTTATGCTATTCCAAGTATATTCATGCTTTTGTTTACCTTCCAAATTAAACTTGTTATGAGAAAACTAGTGATTAAAGCTCTCACAAACTTGATGGCACACTTTACTTTTCTTGCCCTTAATAAACTTGAACCATTGTGTCTTCTATGTTGTATATGCTTGCACTTATTTGTTGGGAATTAGCAGAACCATGCTTTCATGGGGAACTCTTTCAACATTGCATTTGGTACTTGTACCTAGTTGATATCATGCTCTTTTGTATATGGATGTCGTCGGTGTGAAATGAAAGGGGAGCTTGTAAGTCCATGGAGTTATGTATATGTGTTAGAGAAACGCCTGGGCCGCTGGTCTAATCCATGCTGACATGGTGGAAACTTGCAGCGTAACCATAATGAGCTGTCTATGAAGCATTCTTCTTATAAAAAAACAGTCCTATATTGAGAAAAAAAAGAGAAAAGAAAAAAAAGAGATATTATGAAAAGAGGAAAGACAGAAAAAACACCATATTCCCATGGTAAATAAGAAGAATGTTGAGATGCTCGTTGTTTGCTTGCCTTGTCATTTTGATATTGGGATTCTTCCGTATCATCGGGCAAGGGGTACCCCATTGGCGGTTCTCAATGATACACATGTACTTACGATGACAAGAACTTACCGGTGACTAAACTTGAGTAGCATGAGGAGCGGCCCTCGTATACAAGGGACATGAGATTTCTGACTTATACTTCGTCAAGCATGTACACCATAGTTTGTTCACTTTAAACTTAATTACTTCAAGATGCTTATGATAGGGGCAATGAGAGTTGAAAGCTATAAGTACCATAATTTTTGGAAGCACTTTATGACACTTGAATCCCTACTTCCTTTTACAAAAGGCCTTTCTTCCACCATTATATTGAGTCTCCACCTTCTATCTTTATGCACTTACTTTGAGAGCATAGTGGCCATTCTTAGTTCTATGTGCATTGTGCCAAGACTAGTTGATTGATGCATACATTGATATTGCTTGTTTTAAACTATTGTATCTAGTCACTCTTATGAACTTTGAAGGTGTCCTATGCATTTATATTTGCTACTCTATTGAGGGACAAGCTGAATACTATTATGCTATGTTTTCTTTATGTGAAACAAAAAAACGTCTTGCAAAGCATTGTTATTCATGAATCTTTTGTTTGTGCCTTTTCATGTTGCATCATAGTTTCTTTTCTTATTGTTAGAACTTTGTCTTTTATGTTATGATTGAAGTACTATGATCTCAGCTTTGAATATTTTACAAATACTTTGATCAAGTCTTTGATGGTGCATGTCACCTCAAAAATTATTCTTTCTTTTTATCACTTACCTACTCGAGGACGAGAAGGAGTTAAGCTTGGGGATGTTGATACATTGCAAATGTATCTATAATTTTTGATGTTCCATGCTTAGTTTTATCCACTTTCTTGTGTTTTGTTCCAACTTTGGAGTGCTTTTCTTATGATTTCTTAGACTAACCTATTAACAAGAGCCACAGTGCCAGCTGCCTGTTTTCTGCTGTTTTTGGTTCCAGGAAAGTTAGAAAATGAATATTCTTAGAATTGTACGGGACAAAAGCCAAAGTGCCTATTTTTCCGGAAGTCATCAAGTGCCAGAATACGAGACAGAGAGGGGCCACCACACCACCTAGCCGTGCGGCCATGCCTGGCCCACTCCAGGGGGTCGGCACCCCCTCGGCCTCCCCTTCCGACTATAAGATGCCCTCGGGACGTAAACCCTAAGTACCCGATCAAAAATCCACGAAAGGGTCTGTAGCCGCCATCATCTCCATCCCTAGATCGGGAGGGATCTGAAGCTCTTCCCGGCACCCTGCCGGAGAGGGGAATTCACCCTGGAGGCCTTCTTCATCACCATGCAAGCCTCCGGTGTGATGCGTGAGTAGTTCATCCTTGGACTACGGATCCATGTAGTAGCTAGATGGCTGGTTCTCCTCCTTTGTGCTTTCATGTCTAGATCTTGTGAGCTCCGTTCATGATCAAGATCATCTATTTGTAATTCTGCATGTTGTGTTTGCGGGATCCGATGGATATTGAGATGCTATTTCAGATTGATTATTGATTCTATCATGTCTTTCCTATTTGTGATCTTGCATGCTTTCCGTTGTTAGTAGCTATCTTGGACAAGTAGATGCTAGCAACTCCAAGAGTTAGTATTTATGCTCGATAGTGGGTTCATGCCTCTGGTAATCTGGGGAAGTGACAGAAATCTCTAAGGTACTAGATGTGCAGTTGCTACTAGGGAGAAAACAACAATCCTTTGTTCATAGAACAATCGTATTGTTTACTTTACACGCAGTTCGTAAAGCAATAATCTGTTGCTTGCAACTTAATACTGGAGGGGGTTCGGATGATAACCTAAAGGTGGATTATTAGTCATATATGCAGTTGGATGGCGGTCTATGTATAATGTTGTAATTCCCAATCAAGTCTCAAAGGAGTCAAGATGATTAGTATATGCATGTATTGCTTTCTCGATGTTTGTCAATTGCCCCGCTGTAATTTGTTCACCCAGCATGTTATCTATCTTAAGGAGAGCCACCTCTAGTGAACTATGGATCCCGGTCCTTGTCTTTTACATACAATCTACAAACTGTTTACTTCTTTGTGTTTACTTTCTAAAAACTATTACTTCTTTCCATTCGATATGTTTAATCCTTTGGTTTCCGCAAAACACGGTGAGATTGACAACCTCATCGCAAGTTGGGGACAAATTTATGTGGTTGTGTTGTGCAGGTCTCCATGTTGCTACTAGCACCGTTAGTGCGCCCTGCCAAGGCTCATCTAGCAACACCTTTGGGGTGTTTCCTTGCTCCTACTGGTTTGATTAAACCTTTGTTTCATAACTAAGGGAAACTTGTTGCTGTGCTCATCATACCTTCCTCTTGGGGTTCCCAACGAGCTCTACATCAACACCGCCGTCAAGCATTTTTATGGGCGTCATGCATTGAGCCATCAGCCTCCTCTTTGGTTTTAACGACGATGTTGTCGATATAGATTTGTATGTTCTGGCCAAGCTGGCTCTTTAGGCGGGCCTGCATACACCACTGATAGGTGGCTCCTGCGTTCTTCAGCCCGAAGGGCATATTTGTGTAGCAGAAGACGCTGAAGGGCGTGATGAAGGACGTTTTTTCCTAGTCCTCTTCCTTCATTTGAATCTGGTGATAGCCTGAGTAGGCATCGAGGAAACAGAGGTGTTTGCATCCCGCGGTGGAGTCGATTATCTGGTCGATCCGCAGTAATGGGAAGTGGTCCTTCGGGCAGTGCTTATTCAGGGACGTGAAGTCCACGCACATCCGTAGGATATCCGTGTCCTTTTTAGGAACAAGCACGGGGTTCGCTACCCAGGTGCTCTCCTTGATTTCTCATATGAAGTTGGCGTCGAGGAGTCTATTGACTTCCATACCGACCGCTTTTGCCCTTGGTTCTGACAGTCGATGTATCGACTACTTCACTGCCCTAGCTCTAGGATTCATGTTAGGTGAGTGCTCGACGAATTCTCTGGGGACTCCTGGCATGTCCGCTGGCCACCAGGCAAACATCTCCCAGCACTCACAGAGGAATTCGATGAGCGCGAGTTCCTATGCGGAACTCAAGTTGTTAGCGATGAGAGCCGTCTTGGTCGGGTCCGCCGGATGGACCTGAACCGCCTTGGTGTGTACCAACGAGTCAAAGGACTGATCGGGTGCATTTGTCTTACTCGGAGGAGGGATACTGTTGTTTGTCGACTCCTTCAGCCGCGCCATCTCTTCCTGCATGCTGAAGGACTAGGAGATTTTTTTTGAATTACTGGTCACAACTATGTGAACTCTTGAAGCTTCCGTTGATGGTAATGACGCCATTGGGTCCTGGCATCTTTACTTGCATGTAAGCATAGTGTGGCACCACCATGAACCTTGTGAACGTGACACATCCGATGATACAATGGTATTGTGATGGCCAGTTGACCACTTCGAATTCGAGGCGCTCTTGCCGGAAGTTTGTCGGTGTGCCAAAGATGACATCCAAGTTGATTTTGCTCAAGGGGTACACGCCCTTCCCTGGGACGATGCCATGGAATGTTGTGTTGGAGGTTTCCCGGCATGAGAGGGGAATCTGCATGGCTCGCAGAGTGCTTGCGAACATGAGATTGATGCCACTGCCACCGTCCATGAAGACGCGACACATCTCGAATCCACCGATTTGCGCCTCGAGCACTAGGGGAGAATGGCCCGGGCGAGGTACTTGGTGCGGATCATCATGCTTGTCGAAGGTGGTGCATGACTCGCACAGGCTGAGGTACTCAGTAGTTGTGGGTGGAGAGTTGACCACCAAGTTTATTTGGCGAGTGATTGACTTTTTCACTCTGTTGGAGGGGCATACTTTTTGGATCACGCCCATGTTCCCCAGCGCTCGTGGGTACTATTCACCTCCGTTATTCTGGGTTGGTGCAGCCACAGGTGGTGGTGGTCCGGGCGGTGGTGGTGGTGCTCCGTGAGCTACAGCGCCTAGGGCAGCTCAGTAGTCCTAATTTATCGCGTAACAATTCATCTAAGCGAGGCCTTCATGGAGCTTGAGGAACTCGCGGCATTCCTTTAGGAGGTGGCTAGATTTCATCTTGCCATCGTGCTTGTCGATGTAGAAGTGGATGTTGCAAGGTCTAGATAATTTATCCTGGATCGACATTCCAGGAGCTTCATAGCGGGTACGGTGTTGCCATACCTGTGTAGTTTTCCCACTGTCGCGGTAGCCACCGCTACGGTACCCGTTGTTGCTATTATCGTCGTAGCGTCTGTCAGCGTAGCCAGCCGCGACCATGTCGACTTCTTTGTGGTCTTCGTAGACGCACATCCGACACTTTCCTTGATGGTCACGTCTACGGCCGAGGTCGCCATCGTTGTTTGAGTGGACCCGGTTATTTTTCACTGAGTCCTCTCCATCAGCCCACCTATTCGTGATCTCCATCAGGTGGTCGATTTACTTGGGCTTCATGCGGCCCAGCTCCTCCCTGATCTCTCTGCGGCGTACGCTACCATTGAACGGGTCGATTGCACGGTCCTCGGAGATGTCCTCTGTGGAGTTTTTGATGATGGACCATCTCTGGATGTAGGAGCGCAGTGATTCGCCGGGCTTCTGATAGCGAGCCTTTAGCTCTCCAATTGATGCGGGCCTTTTGTAAGTGCACTTGAAGTTTCGGACGAAGCTGTAGACTAGCTCTTCCAAGTTGCGAATGGATCCGTGGGGGAGGTTGTTGAGCCATGCGCGGGCAGGGCCTTGCAGCTGTAGCTGGAGGCACTACATGGTTGTACTCTTAATCCTGCCATGCAGTTTGACAGAGGAGATGTGGTCCTCCAACCAGATCTTCGGGTCTAGAGGCCATCGAACTTTGCGTTTTCTGACGGGAGTTTGAACCCCTTTGGCATTTGTGTTTGCTGTGCAGCTCTGCTGAAGCAGCCAGCACCACAGAGCTCTGTTCCTTCATCCTCCGAGCTCTGCTCTTGTCCACTTTGCGTTGTGTGATGTCATCACGCGTGACGTAGTCACGATCATGTCGACGTGAGCGGCATCACCGCGACAGGTCATGCTCATCATCTCTAGAGGAGAGCGAGTAGTACTTGACTGGAGTGTTGCTTTTCTTCGGCTCCGACGTTGGATCCTTGGTGAGTGTGGCTTAAACTAGTCCCAGACTAGCGATCGTAGATCGGTGCATGGCGGATCATGGATCTCCAGCTGGTGGCTGGTTGTTGAGCAGGTACATGGTGGTTGCTGTCACCACTGCATGTGGTGTCTTCAGGAGCACGTTGCCCCGCGAGTCCACCATCATGGACGAGAAGTTGAGGACTCAAGTTGCCTCTTCTCGCTCATTGTCGTTGAGTTGGAACAGTCGAGAGCACCTTTTGGAGGCTACATAGTAGTTTCCCTTGGAAGAGGATCCTCCGATAGAAGAGAGCGCAACTCGTCTGAGGCTCGATTCGTCCACCCTCCTTGAGTTGAGCACTCACCTTCTGTTGGCGCCTGAACTCCTACATGAGTAGCCAATGATAACCCATCAGCATCTGTTGCGGTGAGTTTCGAGGTAGGGGTTGCCTTATAGGGCCTCCCTGCATCGTGCCCACTCGGTGTCGCCGAGCTCAATCAGTTGCCGCTCGTTGGCACGTTCACCCGGAAGGATATGCAACTGATGGTCTTCTTGGACGAGGCCAATGAAAGGGGGTCGATTTGTCGGCCCATTGTTGGTGGGTCCGTCGTTGGCGTTTTCCCTTGAAGCGCTTCCATCGCTAGTGTTGATCACGATGCACATGTAGTGACAAGGGAAGTTATTGCTCCCGCAACTCTTAGATATGGAGCCATAGGCTCCATCTTCTGCCGCGGGATCGCCTTGATCGGACTCGCAACTATTGTTGCCATCTAGTTTCTTGACTGAAGCCGAGGCATTGAGTTCACTTAGGGTGCCGATCGGCGGTGGGAACAATGACGCAGGAGAAATCACGGGGATCTTCGGCCGATCGGGGAGGCGAAGCGTGCCGAGCCGACCAACCTGGAAACGCAGGCTTCCGATCGCCAGGCCGATCCCATCGCCCACGGACTCAAAATCCAGGCGGGTCGCCGGTGCATGGACGGTGAAGTCAAAGGCACCAAAGAGAAGGAGAGCCTCCACTGCTGCGTAGTCGTAGATCGCGGTTGATGGGGCCGAGGAAGCCGCAATATCAGCACTCCCTTTTCCCACAGATGATGCCAATTGACGAGGGGTTAACTCATCAATGCCCATCATTGATGGACTTAGGTTCGAGGAAGTAGGGAGCGCTCGAGGCATCGATTGGCTAGCAAACAAGTACACATGTGACACGAGGTTTTACGCAGGTTCATGCCACTTAGAGGACCCTACTCCTGCTTGTCTGCTCTTGATTATGAGGGGGTCAAAAATTACAAGGGTGCGTAGATGCAATCTGGCGAGGTGTATGCGGGGGTATGTGAGTTGGTGTCTCCTCGCCGCCCCCCCTCCTAGCCTTTATATAGAGAGACTAGGTCTTGGGGTAGCAGATCGAGTCAGTTACAAGTTAGGGTTTCCCCTTTAAGTTCTTATCTACACTTTGCCGTGTCCTCCAAGAAGTCGAACTCCAATGGGCCACCCGAATCTTTGCTGGGCTTTGATTGCGTCGTGGACTCCTTCTTGGGCTGAACCATATAGGCTAATCTCAGGTGCCTGTAAGGTATGCCTACGTCAGGAGTACTCCTTTTTCTCCTATATAATAAGGGTTATTGTGGAGGGAAAAAGACACACAAAATAAAAGGGGATTTCCTAAGGACTATTTCCTTAGGGAATTTTACCTCCTCTTTCTCAGTTGATTCTCACGAGTGCGGTTCCAGAAAGAACTGTGCACAAGAGGGTTGACACCACCAGCACATTGGCGCACACTGTTGGATCCCGGTTCTAGAGGATCTGCTTCCGCATCCCGTCTGGATCAATGAGAACGGGAGTCTTTGCTAGACACAATACGTGTGTGAGTCCTCGGATAGCTCTAGAAATAGTGGCGCAAGGGCTATGGTGCAAAGGACCAGGAGGTGCCGTGAGAGAAGCTTCGTGACCTTGAGGTCAGCTATGATCGTCTACATCATCCATGTTCCCCGTGGGACGTTAACAGTGTTGCGATCTACAAGGGTATGTAATCATAACCTCATCCTGTTACTGCATTAACTAGTATATAGATCTTGGGCTTACAGTGTGTTCTAGTTAGGAAAAATTTGTGTTTTCGCTATGAACCCCTTTCATGTATTACCCTAGTGAGGTGCTCACGCCAACCAAGCAGCGATACCCGCACTACTAGAAGCTGCCATATGGATTCTTCATGACATCCCATCAACTACGACACTACTTCATGGATCACTTGATTGTGGTGGGCAATGATGCACCACTATCATACATCCTCAACAACCCCAAAATAACAGGAATAATCGCTCTCTAGGGCATCGAGCTATCCCCATGGGACATCACCTACGAGAGGCAAACGGCGATAAAATCTTAGGTGCTCCTGGATTTCCTGGTTCATTGGATGGAGATCCATACACCTAAGGTACTATACATGTCGGGTGTTTGGTCCATGCACTTCGAAGGATCCAAACGTCAAGAGTGAGTGGGTGTCGGTGTCATACTAACATCCCTGCAAGGTGACAAGATGCGCTACGTCTTGCAGATAAAGTTCCGCGCATCAAACAATGAGGCAGAATATGAAGCCCTTGTCCACGACATGCACATGACAAAGGTGTGCGGTGCCACACGACTGATGATATACGGCGACTCCAACCTCGTGGTGCAGAAAACGATGAACCGTTGTGATGCAACCAGTGACAACATGATCGCCTACCGTGACCTCTATAACCCCCTCAAAGGAAACTTCGACAGATGCGAGCTGCGGCACATTGGCTGGAAAGCAATGAAGAGGCCAACAAGTTGGCCAACATTGGGTTCACCTGCGCACCCAACCCCCCGGTGTATTCCTGGAGTAGATATGTGAAAGGTCAATCAAGACCAGGTCACTTGCCAACACCCAAGAACCCGTGACTCACTCAGGGGCTACGCCACATGAGAACCTCGAAGCATCAGCAGTAGTAGAATTAGTCCCTTCATCCGAAGGGCCTATGGAGGTCATGCTCATCGAACCCTCCTAGACTCAGCCATACATTGCGTACCTAGCGCGCAAGGAGATGCCGACAACCCAATGGACACAAGGCACATTGCCTGTCACTCGAAATCCTTCACCATCATTAATGGTGAGCTTTACATCTAAAGTATCACGGGTGTCCTCCAATGGTGTGTCACCAACACGGATGGCAAAGGCATCCTCCTCGACATACATGAAGGCACCTATGGACATCATGTTCGTAGTTGCGCCCTCATCGCAAAATCCCTACGGGCTAGTGTCATCAGATTGATGAGAAGTGCGCCATGAGGGGGTCCTCGAGGCGTGCGGAAGAGAGGGGTGTGAGACATACGGTGTTCCGAGACGGTGAGCACACAAGTTTACCCAGGATCAAATCCGCCGACTTTGGATGAATCCTACTCCTGCTAGCAATCCAGTAATACGGCAGAGACGGAATACGGGTTACAAGGGTTTCCCCTGTGCGAGTTGAGATTGTAGACTATCGAGGTTATGCCCTAAAGGCTCTCTCTAGGACGACTTATATAGATATCTGGCCTAGGGTTTACATGAGAGACCTATCCGGCTACGACTAAGAGTCAGTTACAGAGTACATCTTGAACTACAAGTAACACTACAGGCCTATGTCAGTAAGTCTTCTAGGCCTTCCCGTAGCCAGACTGGACTCCATCTCTTCTCCTGACTAGGCCACCCACGAGAAAATCTCTAACCCGAAGTGGGCCACCCTGGTTAGGGAGGCACAGTGAGGATACCCGGAAAGTATATCCCCAACAGCAGCCCCCGGAAGCCTCCAAGATCCAGAGTCGGATTTCATCATCGTCTAGCTTGATCTATCTTTGGCTTGTAGAATCTTGAAGGGTTCCTAAAACTTCAAAATAAAAGATAGGATCTGAGTCTCAAAGCGAGTTGGATCTATGAGTACATTATTCGAGTTTCTAGCCTGAAATTTGAACTTAAGCCGGAACTTGGGCTCTGACGTAACCTAACATCAGTCATGGTCAAGTCTCGTCACTGCCAGACATTCCTGACAACAAGACCATTGGTGGGTCCGCTTTGTGCGGAACCGAGGCATCGTTTTAATGCATGCACGGAGATCGAGGCGGCGTAATCCTTGCGAGGAGGTTACCCATCTCCTTCCACAACACATGCTATAGTTATTGTTTATCTTTGCATGAATCTTAGCGCGGGTGAGGGATATAAGGGGTCAAGATCTCTTCCTTCTTCCTTACCAACGCCAGTGCCTCCTCCCTTCCCTCGATGCTTCCTACGAAAAAGCTCCTCCGCCTCCCCATAAGCTCACAGCGCCGCCCATCCTAGGTCACCGCTGCCCATAGAATGGATGAGGACTCATCTTCTAGCACGGCGGCGACGGCCTCCGCAGCAATAGAGTAGGAGAACTTCCGCGAGATTTGGATCCCCTACGCCCTTGATGATGACATGCTCCGTGTCGCCGAGAAGGAAGGCCTCCTCCAGGCCGGCGACTAGCGGAGAGGCTTTGGCCAAACCATCCCCACCCCCAACACCGATGAGCGAGTGCATTATGGCACCCACCTTGACAGAGGTTTGAGTTTTCCTCCCTCATATTTCTTCTCTAAGGTTATAGATCGCTACGGAGTGCAACTCCACAATCTCCCCCCAAACTCACTTTTAGAAATGAGTGCATATGCATCTTTGTGTGAGGGGTATCTCGGCATTCGTATGAGTCTTCTTGTTTTCCGGTACTATTTCCATACCCGGAGAAATTCCATCACTGTCGGTAATCCTTATATTACCAGGACTCTTAGATTTTCTGTTAGGAGAGAATGAGTCTATCCTAGGATAAAGGCTAGTGAGTTTGTGAAAAAGTGGTCGTCCACGTCCTTTTACCATAAGGACAGACCAGCTCCTGGCACAGCAACTGCTCTGTCGTCTTTTGTCGATGGCGCCGCCACGCCCCAAGAGTCCTAGGACACAGATGCTCTGGCTCTCACTGACGATCTACTTCTTACTAAGAGGCGGGTCGAATATTTGATGAAGCACAAGGGTCTGAAAGGATCCGACTTGATCCATTGTTGGCTGATGTCCCGGATCTAGCCTCTCCAACATCATGGTGATCGTCTCATGCATTCAATCACCAAGAGTAAGACGGATTCTCTCTAGATCTGCTCCAAATCATATTCAGAAAAGGCTTATGAGTCCCAGATCAAATGGCTGATCAAGCAGCGTATCGAGAGGAAAATTCTGTATCTTTCCATGGATATGTACACGGCTGACGATCCAGTGACCCTAGTAAGTTCCCAGCAGTTACTCGAATATGTGTTCATCCATACTTTGTTATATCTTCTTGCAATAATGAGATAACTTTTCTTTCAGCTTGCTGACCTTCCCAAGTCGGATCTTGCTTCTCTCGAAGGATACCCTCCTGAGATATCTCAGCAGGAAGGGCAACTTGTTGTGCTGCCGGAGGTGCTTACTTGGAAGCATAAAGCTTCGACTGTCTCTATCGGCACAAAATAAGTGCCCATTGTGAAAAGGTATCTTTCTTCACAAGGTCTTTGTATTGTATCTCTCATTCTTTTCTGAAGCATAATGATCTTGTACTGTCACTTCTTTAGAGCTAAACAGCTCACCAAGGCAAGGGCAAGGGAATCCTTGCAAAGCCTATGCAACATTCAAAGTTAAACTTGACATTGCCTGCTGCTCCACCTCCGACTCCTACCCCACAGCCTTCTACAGCACCAGAGGTTACCTCATCTCCTCGTGCTACAGAAGATCCAGCTCAACATTCTGAGCCAGCGAACCTTGGTTCACAGACCGATGTCACCATGGGTGACTCGGAAATTGATAAGGGTGAAGCCTCAAAGGGTAATGATCCCTCGGTATAAGTTTTTGTTGACAACCTTCTCAGTAATCCGGGTATTGCCAAACTTGGCATTACTCAGAAGACTATAGAAGAGATCGAGAAGCTGGCTCAGCAATGCTTGGAGAGCCAAAATATTACAGCCGAAGAAGAGGCGCAAGAAGCCGAGGACATCAAGTTCTCCAAACTTCTTGACCAAGTTCGTCTTCACGACGAGAAGCTGAAGGCTAACGTGGCTCCACCACCACCAATAATCCCGCTGACTCTCGCCGAGAAGGTTACTTCTGAGGTGAACATGAGTCTAAGCAAGCTTAGTCATGAGCAATATGTAAGTCGGAATTCCAACTCACTCTTTTTACTTCATTATATATCATATCCTCTAGCCCCCAAGCAGGAAGTTGGATAGGAAATCCGGGTTTATGCTTTCATAGGATGCCAAAGAATGAACTAGTATAGCCCCCAAGGCTCGTGCTGATATTTAACTTAGTTAAAATATTAGCCTGAGTCTTTAGTAGACTTCTGACTCTGGGTACTATTCTGACTTACAGAAAGTTAATGCTTATAACTAGGAATTATTGAAGAATATTTGCAATAAGCGGAGAGAGATCAAAGCTCTCCGTCTTGAAAATGCTCAACTGAAGATTTTCAAGGATGAGGCTGAAGGTAATCATTTTAGTCCTTGTCCTTGTTATTTTTGCTTCATTGTCGAATTATAATTTGACTCTTCTTTATGTTTACAGAACTGGTCAAGAAGTCATGTAAAATGATTGAATAGGTGGAAAATGCTGACTTACGACGAGAGATAGATGAACTCAAGGTTGATCATGAACGCAGCATTGCCAGCTATCTTGAGTCATCCAATATGGCCACCGAAGAGCATGATCGAAAGATCGCCATCGAGGTTAAGAAAATTTCAGATCTCACTAATGAGATGACCAGGGAGAAGGACATCACTCAAGCTCTTCGAGATGAACTCCAGAGTCTTCGAGCGGAGAAGACCAAAGTTCACGATGTCATCTTCAGTAATTTCCCTATCTCTGACCTTTCCTTTATTTCTGATTCCTAAGAATCCGGATATATATCTGACTTTCCTTTTGTATTTGTAGCTCCTTTGAACTTACTGGATTCTTCCTCCTCCAAGTCTCGCACCAGCCGGCTTACCAAAGTCGGCGACTTGCTTCACGATTTTTGCCAATCATTGGAGGATATTGGCGAAGTTCTCAAAGTCCCGGACATGAATAGAATGTCAGCCTTTGAGGTGCGAGACAAAGCAAAGGAGATGTCCCAGCTCATCCAAGACTAGAATATGTCTTATGCATAAACCGCAGCACCAAATTCCCTTACCATGGTTATGAGCTACCATGGAAGCATGGAGATCTGGGAAGTAACCAGGGGTTATTCCATTGTGGATGAAGACGGTAAGGAGCAAGACATCAAGGCCATCATGGACTCCTGCGCCGGCTATGGATACCACATAGCTGATCTAACCAGCTACGACACTCCATTCTTCACTCGCGTGGAAACGCCTCCTCCGCCTGCCGAAGAAACAGCTGAAGTTTCCGATGATGAACAAACTGAAACCGATTTGCCTTTCTCGGAAAGATATCAAGGCGAAGGCGATGTCTCTAGTGAGCCGGCAGCTCCTAGCTCTTCTCCTGCATCATAAAGTACCAGAAAAACCACTTGTGTTTTTGTCTATACTTATCGCTTATTTGGCTTTCTGCCTCGTCCCTTTCGAGAGCCGGCAAACCTTCAACACGGAAAATTTGCCGAGCAATGGAGCTCAATTGCTAAACTAGTTTAAACTCGGAAACAAAGTAGGTTTCTAGTACCAACAATTCACTACTCGGAAAATACCCGCATCCAGCAATCAGACAAAGAACCAAAGTATAAACTAGAAAAAATTAGACTTAGACCCAAAGGTAGCATTTTTAGAATCGGAAATCTAACCAGACCAAACATGAGCATACAGTACTTTCAAGTATTCTAGGATTTTCGATTGTGACATGATCATTCGGAAATAAGATGGTAATATAAAACTTCTCAGAAAATAATGAGGTAACCAATACTTTATTTCTCATTGAACATGTACACATATATGATTACAATGAAAGAAATTTTAAGAATAAAAGGGACGTAGTTGAGCAATATTCCACGGTCTATCTAATTCTTCTTGGTCTGTACTGCCTCTAGTTCTCTTTCTCTTGTTAGTAGCAGGTCTCTCTTTGACTAGCCGCATATCAGTTAGATAGTAAGAACCATTGTACATTACTCGGCTAACTAAAAAGGGCCCTTCCCAAATAGGGGAAGTTTGTGCTTTCTTTTCTGCCAAAGACGGAGAACCAAATTGCCCTTATTGAAAGACCGGTTTCTGACTCTCTGACTATGATACTTGCGTAACTTCTGCTGATAAGCTGTTGATCTCTGCTCAGCAATGACGCGAACATCTTCAATTAAATCGAGATTATTTTGTCGAGAAATTTCGGCATCCTCTTCAATATACGTAGCAACGCGGGGAGAAGTATGAATTAAATCGCTAGGAAGAACTGCTTCTGCACCATATACTAAGAAGAAAGTGTGTATCCGATTGACCTGTTCGGAGTTGTTCGTAAGCTCCATATCACAGATGGTAATTCGTCTGCCCAAGCCCCCGCAGCACGATTAAGTGGTGCTTCGAGTCTTGGTTTAAGCCCTTGTAGGATTAGACCATTTGCTCTTTCAACTTTTCCATTGGCTTGTGGATGCGCGACTGACGCTATGTCAAGCCGGATTTTTTGTTCGTCGCAGAATTCAACAAGTTCTCCCATTGAAAAGTTGCTACCATTGTCCGTGATAATACTATGCGGATAACCATATCAGATTATAAATTCCTCGACAAATCTTCTGGCTATTGCTCCATCACAACTCGTGATGGGTTTAGCCTCAATCCATTTTGTGAACTTATCCACAATCACTAAGAGGTGAGTAAATCCACTTGGAACCTGTTTGATCGGTCCTACCATGTCAAGCCCCTAGATTGCAAAGGGCCATGTTATCGGAATTGTTCGCAGCTGATCAACCGGAATGTGAGCTTGTTTGGCGTACTTTTGGCAGCCTTTGCACGTCTTAACCAGAACATGAGCTTGTTCGGCATCCGCCTTGGCTGTGAGCCAGAAAAATCCGTGTCTAAAAGGTTTTGCCACTCAGAATTTGGCGGCAGCGTGTTGTTCGCATTCGCCTTCGTGGAATTCCCTTAGGATCTCTACTCCTTTCGGAGAACACAGCACTGACAAAAACCTAGATGCACTCCTCTTATAGAGCACACCATGTATTATTGTATAGGTTTTTGCTCGTCAGATGATCTACCGGCTCAGAACCTCGTCTTCGGGAAATTTTCTGTCTACCAAGAAATCAAGGTAGGGTTGAGTCCAGCTTGGAATTACAGCCAGAATTGCTACTAAAGGTGAGTCGGATTTGGTCAGATACTCCTCATCAAGTCCTGCGATAGAGGGAACTCTAAGGTGCTCCAAAAAAGCGTCATCCAGGACCTTTTTCCGTGTAGAACCTATCCGAGATAGTTTATCTGCTTCCTCATTTTCTGTTCGAGGGATGTGTTGAACTTCAAACCCTTCAAACGATTTAGCTAATTCATCATGACGGCTCTACAAGATGCCATGTGCTTGTTCGTGTTATAGTGAGCCGAGACTTGTTGTGCAACAACATCTGAATCCCCATAACACATAAGACGTCAGATACCAATATCCTTGGAGATCCGGATTCCGTGCAACGGTGCTTCATATTCGGCAATGTTCTTTGTCGCCGTGAAGTGAATCTATAGCACATAGTAAAGTTTATCACCTTGGGGTGATTTGAGCACCACGCCAGCCCTCGAGCCCCCGAGCGCTTTAGACCCGTAAAAATGTAGGGTCCAGTATTCCGACTCTGGTAGGGTCATGTTCTCCATTGTCTCTGTCCTATCAGCGACAAACTCAGCGTGGATTTGGGATTTGATTGTTGTGCAAGGTTTGTACTCAATGTCAAAAGTTGAGAGCTCTACTCCCCATTTTTCAACGCGTCTAATGGCATCGCTGTTGTTTATTATATCCCTCATGGGAGTTGTGCTCACCACGGTAATATGATGTTTCTGAAAGTAATGTTGGAGCTTCCTAGATGCGAAGAACACACCATAGGCAAGATTTTGATAGTGCGGATACCGCTGTTTGGAGTCAGTTAGGACTTCGCTGAGATAGGAAGTCGAACGCTGAACCAGGTGTTCCTGATTTTCGTCCGGCCTTTCCACCACCATGACTACACTGACAACCCTACTTGTCGCAGCCAGATGAAGTACCATTAGTTCTTGAGGTTTCGGCGCTGCAAGGATAGGAGCAGAGGAGAGTACTTCTTTTAGGTCTTGTAGTGCAGCTTGTAAAGTGGTGCGGCTCTTTCACCAATCCGGCTTTTTGGTCCGTTTCTAGACGAACTTTTTGGTCTTTTTCAGGAGCTTGTAAAGTGGTGCGGCTCTTTCACCAAGCCGACTTACAAACCGACTAACTGCAGCAATACAGCCAGTTAGTCTTTGTACGTCCTTCAGGCGAGGTGGCCTGGAAATGTTGAGTATAGCCTTAATCTTGTCACGGTTCACCTCTATGCCCCTCTGGGACACGATGAAACCTAACAATTTTCCGGCTGGGATTCTGAAGAAGCACTTCTTTGGGTTAAGCATTATGTTGTATTTGCGTAGATTGGCGAATGTTTCCTCCAAGTAGGAAATTAAGGTTTCCTTCTTTTTGGATATCACTGCAATATCATCCACATATGCATGTACGTTGCGTACGATTTGATCATGGAGGCAACACTGCATAGTGCGCTGGTACGTAGCTCCTGCGTTCTTGATCCCAAAGGGCATTGTAACAAAATAGAAGGTTCCGAAGGGGGTTATGAATGAAGTTTTGACTTTGTCTGATTCCTTCATTCGGATTTGGTGATAGCCATAATATGCATCGAGAAAACATAGGAGTTCTGAGCCTGCCGTAGAATGGATAACTTGATCAATTCTAGGAACAGCAAATGGATCTTTAGGACAAGCCTTGTTCAAGGAAGTATAATAAACACACATCCTTAAATCAGTGGTGTCCTTTTTAGGGACCATTATAGGGTTGCCGACCAATCAGTATGGATGACCTCTTCTATGAATTCGGCTAACTCAAGCCGGGATAGTTCCTTAGCTATTGCTTTTCTCTTTTCATCGCCAAAACGTCGTAAGGTCTGTTTGATGGGTTTAGCATTTGGGTGTACATTTAGAGAGTTCTCGGCAAGTTCCCTAGGTACTCCGGTCATATCAGATGGCTGCCATGCAAAGATATCTTATTTGGCTTGGAGGAACTTGACGAGCGCGCTTTCCTATGCGCGGTCTAAACCTACACCTATTTGGGTTAGCTTGGAGGGGTCATCATCCTTCAATGGCATTGTCTTCACCTCTTCCAATGCCTTGAACTCCGGAGTTGGCTTTGTCACCTCCTTCTTCGTCGCGGGCATCTCGGACAGGTCGATGGTCTTCTTGATCTCCTGGTACTCTTGGGCGTGCAGTATGGCTTCAACGGCATTTCTGTCTTCGCACTCTCCTGCTTTCTTCGGGTCTCCCCTAATGGTGATCATGCCGTTGGGACCTGGAATTTTCATCATATTATAAATGTAACACGGACAAGCCATAAAAGCCCAATAAGCTAGCCATCCGAAGATAGCATGGTATGCACTCTAGAACGGGACCACTTTGAAGGAAACTAATTCCGTCCGGTAGTTCTTTGGAGTTCCAAAGGTAACATCCAAAGTGATCTCTCCTAGGGAATTGGCTTGTCTTCCTAGGACAACTCCGTGAAAGATCACAGAGCTGTGATTCAGCCGAGTCTCCGAGATTCTCATTCAGCGTAGCGTTTTGACATATAGAATATTGATGCCACTGCCACCGTCCATGAGGGTGTTGGAGAAACCATAGCCGTCAATAATTGGATTGACGACTAAGGCGTACTTTCCTCGCATGTGCAACTTAGGCGGATGATTGCTTCGGTCAAAGCTGATTGTGACTTCTGAACAATCCAGGTATTGTGGAACAGTCGGAACCATCACATTGAGCTGATGCAGAGCTGCCTTTTTGACCTTAGCCGGCTGTGATCCAAGGAAGGTGACATATGTGTCTTTCTTCGTTGGGAAGGTCTTCTTTCCATCTGACTTGGGATTTGAAGCTTCAGCTTCCTCCATGTCGGAATCTTCCTTGGTCTCTTTATCTTTGTCGGAACTTTTATTTCCCTTTCGACGCTTGGCCTAGTAGCCAGTGGATTCATCTTTCTTGATGTCCTCATTCAAACGACACTCGGCATTTGTGCGAGACGAGACCCCGTTGGCATCTAAGTGATGCACACATGGATTGTTGGCAATGTCGGCCAAAGAGTAGGTTTTGCCAGGTTGCTGGTCTCCTCTACCCTAGACTCTTGACGTTCCACGACCGTGACCGCGGCCCGCTCCGCACCCCCCTCATCCTCCAGACCTGAAAGTGGTATTGACAACTGTCGTTTCCACTGTGGGTTTTTCCTCCGAGGTGATCTTGCGCTTCTGAGTTGGTTGTTTCGGCTGTTTTGCCGACTGTGGTACAGCTAGAACGTTGAGTAGTCCTTGTGCATCATCATTGACGTATGCATATTTGCTCGCCGTCTCTATCATATCTCCCAAATCAGTGACATTGTCGCACTTCAAACGGTGACGTAGTAAACCAATAGGGAGTCCTGCAATGAAAGCCTCAATCACAGTTTGATCGTTTACCCCTTCACAGGAGTTCTTGGTGTCGATCCATCGTCCGAGATAATCTCGGCAAGTTTCTCCGGCTTTCTAGGTGCAATGCTATAGGTCTCCTAACTTATAAGATCTTCGATATGTGCCTTCGAAATTCCGAAAGAACGCGATTTGCATGTCATACCAGTTGTGGATGGTGTTTTTCGGAAGTTCATTGAGCCATGATCGTGTCGTCTTCCTCAGCATAAGCGGGATATATCGGGCCGCGACCAAGCTAATTCCACCTTTGGTGATGCAGCAAGCCTGGAAAAAATCCTGGAGCCAAGTATCTGGCCGAGCCACACTGTCGTAGGGCTAGATGTGTCTTGAGATAGCAAATGCTTACAGGAATTTTGTTTGTCGGATGCATGGTGCAAAGCATTTTGGACCCACATAGACGTTTTCTAACTCGTAGCACTGCGCCTCTACGTTAGAATTAATCTGGTGTCTCGCATCATTAGGTGACAGAGAACGCTGTCATGGTTATTCGATGTGGCTGCGGTGCCTTGGAGCTGGACTTCTGCTTCCGCCACCACCTCCTCCGCCCCGATGCCCTTCTTGGCTCCCATGAGAGTCATTATGATGGCTACTTGGTGGAGAGGGTGGTGCAGGTGGATTTTTTCCATCTGAACGCCGGCCTCCGTCCGGAACATCGTTATTCCGGTTTTAGGGAGGGTCTTGGTTATGACGAGCCCCCTGTCGGCTTGTCTCAGCATGTTGTCTATCATTCCTTCGTCTGTCATTTCTGCCATTGTGGCGAGACTCAGCCGGACGGCTTGTATGTCTAGGAGGTGGCATCTTTTGTTGGTCCTCCTCCCAACATCGCTCTTCTTCATATTCCCTGCGATTGTTCGACTCTCGCTGGGGTGGGTGTCTCGGAGCCAGTACCGCAACTGTGTCTCACTCTACGGCTAGAGAAACGTTACTCCAGTCTATTGCAGTTATGTGTCGTTGGCCTGAAGATCTGGTTCTTGAATAGTTGTCCTCCCGACGGTCCAGCCGATGTTGTTGTTCCGGGACGTGTCAGGGCATTTTGTCATCCCAAGCCAGATACGTGCAAAATTGGTCGGATTTGGAGACCAGTTTTCCGCTTCCGGACTTTGCAACCTGTTGTTGCTCCAGACCCTTGGTCAGTAGTTTTACCCTTAATCGGATTTGGTCTGGGCTTGGATTGTTCGCCAGGATTTCTCGTGCTGCAGTAGTGTTTTCCACTGGTGTTTCGTACACCATATCTCCCTTGGTGTCGCACCGAGGTGCTCCTGGGTCTCCCTCAAAGAGGATCTTGTGGATTTTCGGATACTTGTTAGCCCGCGCATGGCCGTTCCGGGTCTTCTGATGCTGCAAGGAATTGAATTGTCCCGCAGATGCGATGCGCTTCTTCTCTTCCTCGATGTTGTTAGCTTCATCCAGGAGTACTTAGCGATGCGCTTCTAGGGCTTGGGCCCTTTCTTCTAATTCTGCAGGTGTAAGTTCTGCAGCGGTAGGGATTGGCGTAGTTAACACATCTCCGATGAGTTTACAAGCACCAGCGGTAACCACGTGTCCATCCACTGGAGTTTCCTTTGGCTTGTCTGGGATTAGAGCTCCATCTGATTCTTCCTCATATTCTTCGGCAATGGGATCCTCAGGCAGAGCGTCCTTCGCCGGAGTCTTCTTCTTGTTCTTCTTCCTTGCCTTCTTGGTAGCGCCGGTAGCAAAGACGGCTTTAGGTCCGTTTCCTGGAGTCAAGATTTGATCAGTACTTTCAGGCATCTAGACGTCAGGATTATCTACGAGATCCATATCATCCTGCACTTTGGGAGAGTTTTCTCCGGATTCTTCATCCATGCCTTCTCCTTCTCCTGCGGCTTTAGAGTTGATTTCCTCTTCATATTTCGCGGAGAACTTTCGGAAATCTATCGACGTCATCGAATCATCTAAAGATGCTGGTAAGTTGGTGTTTGTTCTGATCGTCTCCAACACTGTGTCTTCATTGTCCCTAGCATCGGCAGAGCCGGATCCGGATCCAACATACCCGACAAAGTGCAATGCGTGTGTCCTGAGGTAGTTGCGTCTTTCCTCGTGGGATTCCTCTAAACATCTGATGGTCTCGAGATTTTCATCCACGCTGGCTCCTGTAACATCATATGCCTCAACGTGTACCTTAGGAAAGGTTGATCCGTTCCGGTGTTGGCAGAGGCAGAACCAGCATTGTTGTCTTGCTCCTCCAGGATTTCGACCTCCACGGGAAGATTGATCTGGGATTCGGCCTCCCTAGGGAGATCCACTCTAGAAACAACGTTCGTCGTCAGATCTGCTTTAGGCTTAGCTTTCTCCACTAACTCCGCGTTAGGTACGGGCTAGGTGGGATTGGGATTTTTCGGGATCCGGAACTCCGCAGACAAAGGGGACCCAGAAGTTTCTTCTGCCTCTATCATCACCACTGGGGTGGGTGGGGCAGGTTTAGTGAAACTGATGTAAACATCGATCACACCAAAAGACATGACGGTGTAGGCAGTCACGGACTCCCTAGCTGGAATCCAGGTCTCGTCAAGAACGATGAGAGGGATGTCGCTGGCGTAGAGGACACGACCGACGGTGATGGTCTCGCCGGTTCCGATTCATGCAGATTCCGCTCGGAACGTAGATCCGAAGCTCACTTGCCCCATGGTGGGCGCCAACTGTCATCAGATTGATGACAAGTACGCCATGAGGGGGTCCTCGAAGCGTGTGGAAGAGAGGGGTATGAGACGTACGGTGTTCCGGGACGGTGAGCACACAAGTTTACTCAGGTTCGAATCCGCTGGCTTTGGACAGATCCTACTCCTCCTATCAATCCAGTAATACGGCATACCCGAAATATGTGTTACAAATGTTTCTCCTGTGCGATTTGAGATTGTAGACTATCGAGGTTATGCCCTAAAGGCTCTTCCTAGGACGTCTTATATAGATATCCGGCCTAGGGTCAGGAGAGACCTATCCGGCTACGACCAAGAGTCGGTTACAGAGTACATCTTGAACTACAAGTAACACTACATGCCTATGTTAGTAAGTCTTCTGAGCCTTCCCATAACAGGACTGGACTCTGTCTCTTCTCCCTGACTTTGCCGCCCGTGGAGCAAAGCTCTAACCCAAAGTGGGCCACCCTGGTTAGGGAGGCATAGTGAGGATACCCAGAAAGTACATCCCCAATAGCTGGCATCTATTAGCCAACATCAATGAAAGATGCCAAATACCTCGTTGAAAAGTGCAACGCCTCCCAGAGATTTGTGGACAGACCACACGCGACAGGCTCTGAGCTACAACCAATACCATTGGCATGGACCTTTGCACAATGGGGACTCGACCTGGAAGACAAGTTGTAGAAATCATCACGCGGTGGCCACGTCTATCTCCTTATCATGGGTGACAAATTCACCAAATGGATTTAAACGACACACATCACCAACCAAAGCGGTACCACCACTATAAAGTTCTTTGAGTCCATCATCTATGGATTCGGTGTACCACACAGCATCATCACCGACAACAGCTCGAACTTCACCTCGAAAGAATTTCGAGACTTCTGTGTGAAGATGGGGATCAACATAACCTACACCTCCATGGCGCACCCACAAACCAATGTCCAGGTAGAAAAGGCCAATGGTCTCGTCTGCAATGGCATCAAGAAACGACTCCTCTGTCCTCTCGAAAGAGCGGCTAGAGCATGGCTTAAGGAGTTACCCTTGGTCCTTTGGAGCCTTCGGACGATGTTGAACAACGCCACGTGCTACACGCCCTTCTATCTAGTGCATGGCACCAAGGCAGTGCTATCTCGGGTGGTAGCCTACAACAAAGTTTAATCTATAGCCACACTCGAAGATGATATCAACCTTCTGGACAAAGCTAGTGACATCGTTGCCACACGTTCGGCCATTTACCAGTAAACGCTGCCCAACTATCACAACAGTCGATTGCGGCCCAGGTCCTACATCGAAGGAGACCTAGTGCTGCTACTCAAGCAAAAGGGACACTTGAAGTTCGAATCCCCTGGGAGGGACCATACATCATCATAGAAGTGATACCAGATGGCGCCTACTGCCTCAAGGACATAGAAACTGGAGTCGTATACTCCAACCCCTAGAAGGTCACGCAGCTACGCCATTTCTACACCTATATGCATGTACCTTTTAATAAGGCTACTTAGCCAAACACTTGTACTTGCTACGTATAATCAAAAAAGATAGTTTCCTATACTTAGCGATGATCAACTATGTGCCTTTTCGCACTCAGGGGCTATGTCCCCACAAAACATTTTGACATATTGTCAACTAACTCTATTCCAACACCATCGGTGAAGTGCTATGCAGTCGAACCCAACAAATGGTCGACTCTTCGACTCTCGGGTACTTTGAAACAGCACAACTGCTTCGAATACACATATGAATTCTACAATAGGCCAACATGTCAACACACATTACAACAAGCCAACAGGCCAATACACACCTACAAGACTACAATTAAACGTGCCCCGCGCAAAAAACTTACAACACTCAACACACCCGCTATATGCTCGGGTGATCCCGCTCCTGTTGAAGAAACAACCGCTCACTCCTGTCGATATGTCATGCTATGCATATGGATGGACCACGAGCAACTTCGAAGTGCGGAGAAAACTCCCTAGCTGATCCATCTGGTGTTGGAGGAAGATCTTCCGTGACAGCCCACACATCTATCCGAGGATGATGAATCCGAACAGAAGTGAGCGCCATTGTGCACCCGCAACCAGTTGGGCACACACAAAGGCAATAATTCGGTTGCGATCATAGAATTGCCTCATCAAGACCATGAGGCTCGTGGGCCCATGATCCAGCGGAAACATAACACTATGCACCGCGTCTAGTATCTTACGGGAACCCTTCATGCACTTCACAACACGACGAACCCTCTCATGAAGTTTACCCAGCACGTATGCTTTGTTCCTATCCATCCAGAAAGAGCTGCCAACTTCTAGACCCTCCTCTGGAGGATCACGATTGACAACTATAGCGGCAAGGAATATCAACATGTTAGAACATGAAGAAAGAAAAGGAACCAGCAAGATCTCCAAGAACTTACATTGTAGATATCCATCGATATACTCCAGTTCTTCGAATAGATACTCCTCGCGATTCACGCCTCTCTCCGCCCTGGACATCCAAATGTCCAGCAGGCCTTTAAGGGCTAGGTTTCATTTCTCCAAGATCTTCACCTTATCGCCTAGCCCCACATTCATTGACATGTTGGCAATTTTGCTGGCTTACTGAGGTTGAGTTGAGGCATCCTCGGAGTCAGAGGAACTCGAAAGCACATCAACTACCACCTGCATAGTGGGAGGGCAAGGGCGACATTCAAAAATAAAAACAACAAATATCTATTTATATAGATGACATAAAGGTGACACTTGGCATTGTTCACCATCAAAAGGCGTGAAGAACACAACCGGAGGTCTATATTACAAAAGCACTAAGGTGAAAAAGAACTAAACTGTCTAAGCATCAGTATCCGAAAGCTTCGCGAGGTTCGTGGTAGCTTTCTGTATAGCCAGTTGTGTCTGCTCTTTGAAGTACTTGGCTAGCAACTGAATCAGTCGAAGAGCATATTTCTTGCAACATTTTGCAAAGGGGCCGAATTCTACCTCCATGTCGTCGGCCATCATTGGCATAAATGAAGTCACCTTGCTGATGTTCAGGTTTGAGCCGCATGCCTGCACCATGGCGAGTACCTGAGAGGCACCCGGAGCCTTCTATGCTTGCTTGTACTCCTTGGTCGCATCCCTCGAGAAGGCATCAGTGAGACCAACAACATCGTCGAGAGCAGCAGCCTTTGGGAACATTTCCTGATGAAAACGGCTATGCACGGACTTGGCCTTGCCCAGCACCTCCTTAGCATATAGGTTGTGGTCCTCAATCGCTACCACTTCATCAGCCAAATAATGGCCATGCTCAAGAGACTGATGATCAAAGCCAACACTAGCAGCATCTTCAGATGCCCACCACTTCGAAGAAGTCAAAACACAATACCATAATAAGGGGATCAAGAAAAACCCACGATGAAAACTTACCAGATAAGGCTTGGGCAATCACCATGAGCTAATACTTGTTTCGAGTGCCTTGTGGCGATGCAAGACTTGATTGTTCTCCTCTAGAAAACAATAGTACAATATCTATCAAGCGATAAATGAAGTGGTAAAAGCCAAAACACAAATGCAAATCAACTTACCTCGAAGCTCCTTGACATCAGTCCCTAGCTATACATATTGTTGACCCATTTAGACCATGTTGCGAAGATAGGGTTGCACAAGCACCCGAGTTATAAAGCGGGACTCGGGGGATCCCCTAATTGAAGCACAAAATTCAAACCAACAAGGAAACTTACATGACCACTCAAATACTACGGTGGTTCCTGAGATGTGGTTCAGGTGATAACCACCCTACGCTCGTCCACCTTTGAAGAGCTCCATGACATGTCACTATCGGTAGTGGTTGTCTAGGGAGAGGAGGCAAACACCTTAGTACCCATAGCCTTTGAATTAACGACGCCTTCATCAACCATCTCTGGAGTGGTGTCCTACGGAGTGGACTCCCTAAGAAATTCTCAAGCAAGAAATTTCCTTCAACACACAACGACAAAAAAATTAACAACAGAGAAGAAGTAAAAGTACTTTAAAGTAGTCAAGGTCAAACACCACCTTCTTCTATTTCTTGGCGAGTTGTATCACCCTGGTAATACCACTACTAGAAAATCCCTTGTTGTTCTAACTTTGTGCATCATCATGATAGCATGTTAATGTCATCATGCCACATTGCATTTGAGCATCATCATAACATCATGCATGGTTTGTCTAGAACTATTTTCCTAAAGCCTATTTTGTTTTCTAGATATTCCCCTCCTTATTTCAAACCAAAACTCTGGGCCTACATGGATATTTTGTTTGTCTAAAATCTAATTACAATAGTCTTATTAATGAATAAATAAAACTTATATATTTTTGGGAGGTAGCCAGCCATGCCCAAAAGCCTAGCCGTCCACCTCCAAACTAAATTCTACTCCTAATTCTAAACCTAACTAGACCAAAACCCTAACCCTACCCTTCTGTTGCCACACACCCTGGGTCCGTATCGGAGACAGCCGACTTCCTTGCAGGTAGCTTGGTGGGGTGGCCCCCATGTACTTGCTTTGGGTTTGGGAAATGTCGTGTCTGAAGCCCCATCGATATTTTGTTGGGTGTATGTTTCATGATCTTGCACATACCGGATCTGACAAAAAGGGTTGAAGTGCGTGTGAATACTTTGGTGCACCCCTGCAAGGTAATCTTTTCGAAAAGCCATGTCCATGGTTATGGACGACTTGGAGCATAGTTTCTCGATCATAGAAAACTATAACTAAAGAATTACTGTTATAATTTGACGTGGCTCTGATATGATTAGTAAGTTGGACAACCACCATGAAATGAATGAATAAAACTACCAACTATGTGAGTTTCCTCGGAAGGACTTCCTTGTTTGGTCTCGAGGGAGGAAACACCAGGATGGGTATGTTTGGTATTAGTATCAGGTTGGTTCCGAATAGGTCTTTCTTATCCCTCTTTGATAGCCGACAGTTGTATCGAGTCTCTCTAGGTTGTTTAGTGCATGCTTTGCTGCCGCTTCAGTCCACCATCCCTGTGTAGGCCAGAGCCTCCAAATTCTAGACTCGCCATGTACTGGCATCAATACTGATCGCTCCCTGTTTTCTTTGCCCTTTGTCGGCACCCTTTTTGTTTAACAGGTAGAAGTTTGACAATGTTAGCAAGGTTACCCTTCCGGCTTGGCCTGGGCAGGGTTATGGATGCCATTGGTTATTCTACAGGGCTGTTAGCTCAATTTGCTTCTTATCCGTACTCCGATGTTGTATCGTTTTCAAGGTGATTTGGACCTTTATACTGTACATCTACAATCTTGACTCGTTGAGTCGTTGTTGTATATATATGTTTTGTGGGTTCCATCATGGACTATTGTGTAATGATATTACTTAGTTTTTCCACCTGCACACAAGTGCCCGGTGGGCATCCTTGAATCGTTTCTATGCGAGTTTGGCAGGAATCATTAAAATATGCATAGGGTCGATCCGAGGGTGTTACACAAGTGGTGTAGGAGGTACAGTCCGGAAAGGCAGGGCAGGAATAGGCCCAACTGTGGGTGATGTAGGAGCAAGCTCTTTGGGTAACTCAGGGGAGGAGTCATCTAAATCTTCACTTGAGGCCCTCTTTCGAGTGTGATCATCACTGGACTCATCCACTTCCTCAGAATGAGTAGCCAAAAAACTAGAGTCTGATTTGTCCAGCTCTGCCACTTCCAAAACTTCAGGAAGCGGATGCATCATACCTTCCACCTTAAGGTTTATGTACTATCAAGTTAGCAGTATTAATGCAAGGTTCACTTTACACACTTGAAACAACGCAACTCAGCATGAACTTTACCTTTGGCACCTCGTGGGTAGCATCAAATGGAGCAGTCAACGTCTCCTTGGGCAGAGGATCATCGATAGAAATATTGGTCAAGGACCTTACCTTCTTCTCCATCTTTGAGGATGATAGGTTTTCTTCCATGGTGCGAGTTGGGTCTGACTGACCAGCATACAGGAACATGAGGTGCGCTCTGGCCTACAGTGGCTACACCCAACGCTTCAGGAAGGCCCACAAGATGTGGATGCCGGTGACCTCCTTGCCACGGACAAGCTATAACTTCTTCATCTGGTCATACAACACATCAAACTCCTCCGCTTCACCCACGGGCACCTCGTTCCTCCAAGACCGCTTCCTCCTTGTTTCGATAGTCGCGTCGAAAGGGGCAATACCATACTTCTGATTCACTGATTTCTGGTCATGAATATAGAATCACTTGGCCCTCCACCCTTGCGCGGAATCCACAAATATTGAAGGATAAGTATTGTTGATTGGGGTAGACGGAGATACCGCACCCACCAACCTTGTAAACCACCCCACCAGAGCCCGACTGCCTTTTCACCCCATATTATTGCTTGAAAAGCCAAAAGTGTGGCTCAATCCCGAGCCAGCACTCACAAAGGGTGATGAAGCAGGCAATATGTAGAATAGAATTGGGTATAGTTGGTGCAGTTGTATCCCGTAGAGAAAAAGTAAACCCCACACAAAGTCATGGAGAGGAAGATAAATCACCTGCAACATGAAGGAAACAAACATCACCCTAAACCCGATGGGGGGTCAGGGATTACTTCTGTGCCAGGGATTTGGCATTCTTTCTCCTCCACGGGAATAAGACCATCTTGACTAAGAGGTCACAAATCTTTCTCCCTCACTGTTGAGTGCTGCCAACTACCATTGGTGACTCTCATCCTAGCAGCCTTCTTCTTGGGGAGGCGGCGGCGCTCAATCTAGCACACGTTGTTTTCTTGCGCTTCTCTAACACCGCGGTTCGCCTCTTGCGATGGGAGCACAGAAATGAGCTGAAAACATGCAGAATGTCCAAAGTGTTGGGCAAGAACAACAATGGCAAGGAGCACTGGAGGGGAGAAGAGCGCAAGGAGGAAGAAGATGAAGGCAGTAAAGAAAGAGAAATTTACATGGAGAACCTACATACTTATCATGGACATTGACAAATACTAGCCATCCATTTACTGCTCGGAACGCGTGCAACGCATCGAAGAAAACATGTGGTGGCTCCAAAACTGAATCGTCATCGCACTTTCCCCATTGGGATAAAAAATCGAGGAGACACAGTTAATGCCATTTTTTATGCGTCGTGCGGTCAAGCACGGACAACCTTCCGGTGGGATCTATTATGCCACGTCCCACCAGTCTTTTCCTACTGACAGCTCTCCTCATTAATCGTCATCCCCGGCGTCATCATCCATTCAAATCCAAAGCAAAGGAGAAGAGAAGAATCTTCGGATGCAATAACTCAGATGAATTACTACCCAAGCCACTCTTAGGATACAAATGTACCATTCAGAATGAGTTTCTTCTCGAGTCTATGGCTCGAACAGACACTCAGGGACTACCCCACGTCACTACGACCATCGATCAAAAGGAATTGAGTTTCTGTCCGAGTCTGTGACTCAGCCAGACACTAGGGGGTTACTCGTAATAGGAGCGATGGTCGTGTACTTGATGTACTTCCGGGTCCATGTAAAGCATCACAGAACAGTCATTCGAGTCTACACTCGATAGTTACTCCAATTTGGAGCATTGAACACGTTGTTCTATGACTAACCAAGAACTCAGAGGTTACTCCTAATAGGAGCACTAGTCGTGCACCCGATGTACTTCCGGGTCTAGTGAACAACCTAATAATTGAAAACCATCGAATAATACATCCCAAATCCTCACTTGAATCAATGATTCAACTAAGGACTCGGGGGCTACTCCCATAGGGAGCGCTATTCATGTATTCAAAAAAATGCAAGCACCGACGGTGTTCATCTGAAGTAATCGACGACTATACGTCTCTGCTTGAGTCAATTACTTGAACAGACACTCGGGGGCTACTCCCATAGGGAGCACTGGTCGTGCACCCTATGAACATAATGATCGTTCGACTGCTCGATTTCATGGACTACACTTGCAGAAGCAACTCACCTACGACAGTTGATATTTTTGGTGTCTTCACCTACACAAATTCCAATCTTAAGATTAGAGCTAGCGTCTCCCTGGCCACCCAAAGCATTTCTGTGGTGACAACCCTTCGGATGTTGTGTTTATGACACAAACATAAGACCTACAAACACCGGCTAGTGGCCTGTCAATCGCACCTGATGTGCACTACCAATTAAATACCATGCCAACAGGTGCAATGAAAAATCCCGACAGACGTGTTGGGTACATGAAATACTGATACCAGAGTTCGGCTCAGTAAGGCCTTCGCAGCATGAGCCGAATTACACCAGCAATTTTTGAATTCGATTTCAGGGACTCGAGTTTGAGTAGGTCATGTATGTTTTTGCCCAAGTGCAATTAGCTGGGTCCCCATCCGTCAGATGAACCAGACACATGAACCACAGTCCGTATGAGCTATACGAACATTTCATTATCTTTTGAGTGAAGGACTTCTAAAAAGTCTCCACCCGAATCTTCGATTCGATTGGACACTCGGGGGCTACTGACATAGGTATACCCTATGGGTACCTATTATTGGTCTATCTGGTTCGGCCCAGAAAGGGGCCTGCATCACGATCCACCAAGGAAAGTGAAGCCCAGGATGATTCGGATGAAGTCAAGCCTATGAGGGGAAATGCGCCTTGATGGACACGGTAGAACCAGATAGAAACGCTTATGGTTTCACCCTTGTTCTGTAACCGATTCAGAGGTATCCCGAGACCTGGATCCCCCATATAAGGGTCAAGAGGGAGCGACGATAAGGGTAATCATACTCTCGCCATAGACCCGCCAGATTACCTCTACGGTACATCACCATCTCGGCACCCCTGTAATCACCATAACTCCATTAGTCAAGAGCATACAAGAAGTAGTAGGGTATTCCCTCCGGGGGCCTGAACCTGGCTAAACATCTTGTCCCGGTGTTGCTTTTTTGTGAGCCGACGAAGTTTCCAGTGTGCGCTCTTCCTAAAAACCCAGGTCCATCAACCATGGGTGTCTACGTGGTCAGCCCACGTCAGATGGCAATAGGAACCAAGAGGATGCAATATGGAGGAGTTACAAGCACCAGACTTAGCCATATGAGGTGTGGAAAAAAGTCATATTTTTCCAGCATAGCATATTAAATACCCAAGACCATGGTGTTGTAGCTCTCACCCATATGAGTTCAACGAGCCGAAGAACACCTCAATCGGAATTCGTATGAAAAATAGCAGGCAAAACACTATAGGCAACTAGAAGATTAATGACTACCGGTACGGTCTGGGTCAGCCCGTACCCTCCACCTCTACTACCCTCCATTGACTCTATTTTCTGAAACGTAACATCATTTATGAAGGTGTGATAGGCATATTAGGTACATATCCCACAGAATCGCAAAGCTGACCTTTATTAGCCTATTTAAACGTGTGAAGACCTAACTGCCAAGGGACCCTCTACACATACCTCCATGACGGAACCCTGCCGCCTTGCAAACTCCATAGCCGATGCCTCCACAATATCTCCACCATCACCAGCACACAAGAGGAGAAGTAATTTAGATCTTGAAGGCTTCAACACTGATATACATCATCGACATCATCATCAACTACGTCTCCAACACCAATCCCCTTTGTCTACTTGGTTGTAGTCCAAACCATAGTGTGGATCTCCTCTTGTATTCAATTATATTATCACATTCCATTCATATACTTGAGATCACGTTGATTCCCTTCATATGTGAGTAGTTCCTTCATTTTTTGGGAGAGATGGAGAAACCCTAGCAATATTATGATATGAAATAAAGATGAAGAACTTTGGTATATGATTACGTGTTAGTTTTCTATCTATATATTATGTAAAGTTGATCATGTAATATTTTCCTTCGAGACTAGAGAGAGAATATTGTTGTATATATGGTAGTATGTACGATGCTAAGTGACATAACGTGCCAGCATGCTATTCATATGGATCAAGGGGGATAAGGAGAGATTCACTAAACTCATATCAATATCCAGTGAAAACCCTTAATTGTGAGGGATCGTAATGGCTTGCTCACGATCGTTGTAGTGGTTATTAGGGATGTAATATCACATGGCTTGTTTGTGAACATATTATTATGGAGCTCTCGTCATAACGAAATACATAGATTCATCCTAATTATGATTAATAACAATACTAGGGGTGTATCCTACATTCCCCGAGAACTCATTAGCCATATTGTCATTCCCACAGTCATACTCGTTGCGCTTGTTTACTTATGCTTATTACTTTGTTCTTATTTACTTTTGCTCTCAAACACCAATATCCTTTATACACAATTACTTGGAATTAGAGATAACTTACAAGTACTCTCTAGTAAATAGTAACGAGGGGCATACAGATCTCTATCAATAGCTCTCCTTGGTTTGATACTCTTACTTCGAAAATAGCTACATACGAATTGTGCACTTGTAGTCATCACAGATCTAATTTACTACCATTCAACTTAACAAAATTCAGTAAGCGAGAACCAGAGCATCCACAAAATTTAGATAAACAGGACAAGTTCAAATTCTTCGTTTTCCTACATATCTAACCATGATTTCTACCCATACAACTAACATTACCTAACAGATCGATAAACAAACCCTAGAACAAAGAACTAATTGAGGCCATGAAACCTACCAAAACTCACTATGGAGGAGGGAGAAAAACAAAGAGATGGGCAACGAGGCGAGGAGGTGATGGCAGGCCTACCATAATTTGGCACCTCCATATTGTACTGGCGGCAGAAGGGGTCATCCCCCCATGGTGGCCGATGAGGGAGATCAACAGCAACCTCCTTGGCCCCGGTGAGCGTCGAGGAGGAAGGAGTTGGCGCCTTTGGTGGCGAGGCAGACCCAACAATCCTGATATAACAACCACTCCCGATCCTTTGTAAAAGTACCATAAATTAGTTGTCACGTTCAGGGTAGATCAGTAAATCGCGCGTGGTCGACCTAAACACGGGACTGTATTCTCACCGAGGTTTTTTTTTTCAAAAAAATGCCAATCTAACATGGCTGCCAGCTCGCTGTTTTGGGATGAGTTGTACCAAATAGTTTGCCCATGCAAAGGTTTTGTATGGCGGGTTAAAGTTTTCAAATTATTTGTACGAGTTTTCTCCTAGTTGATAATGTTTTGTACCTCCAGTGCTAATACCTCACAACATTTCATATGGAAATGCGCTTCATTCAATCCCATCGCCCATGAGTAATTTTGTCCAGAAAAAGTAAAAAAGGCAAAATCAATGTGGAGTGAATCAATTGATTATGTAATAAATCAACGACACTTATTGTGGACCGGAGATAGTAGGAACTTTTGGTGGTGCAACAAGTCCAAACCAAAAAATGGAGGGAGGGTAGGTGGATTGAGGCATGCGTTTGTATCTGTGAACTTAGACGTGGCCTTTAATCCAAACACGAAGAGAGGATCAACGGGTGGTAGAGGTAATTTTCTTGAGACCTCTAACGCTCATGTGGATTATGAGTTTGATGCAGCTACTACGGAGATGCTGGCAATCTTGCATGATTTATATCTAGCAAATCAATTGGAGGCACAATCGGATTGCCTCGAGATGGTAGAGATCTTGAAGGAGGGATATGTTAACTCGATATCGCTACAAGCTAAGTAGGAATCAAATTTTGTTGTTCAACATTTAACTCGTTTCAGGTGAGCTGAGCTTAGCCTAACTTTGACAGTTCGACCTTTAACTCGACTAAGTCTGACCTCGCTCGAATTTTAGCATGAGCTGAGCTGAGCGTACTCTAACTCGCTCGAACTTGACTCGACTGGTCTGCAGCCCTATCCACTATGAATCAATTGGCAAACAAGTTCAGATTTCAGATTGTGATGACAGAAAGACTAATAATAGCAAACCTTTATTCAAGAGTTTCAGAGTGACACCATTCCGTAGAAGGGCCTAATGTAAATCATGTGTCTCTTCATACTAGCACATATTCAGCTAGTTCATCTGCTAACATATCAACCTCCGATCCTCAGGACAAAATTTGAAGGTTTGCTTGTACAGCTCATTCGCCGAGCTCAAATCTGTATGTTCCACTACGAAATTGAAACAGAACAACTACACCCTCCGTACCTTAATTTGGGACATAGCTAGCGAGTACTTTCTCGCAGCGCTACTTGCCTTGACTTGTTGAGCATTACTGCATGCGGTGATTACAGTCTTTTTCTTGGACTTAGTAATACAGACAGAGACGAAACCAGTTTCCCTCATGCATGTGTGGAAGAACACCGATTTCTAGATCCAAAAGTCCTGTTTCCTTTCTAGTATGTTCGAACCTGCCCGCTAGTTGCCTTGTCCACATCCACCGCGACAGAGCCGACTTTGGCACCGCCCACAGCAGAGGCATCGGCGAAATCCACGGCGGCCACTCGCTTCCCTCTAATCCTCGTTGACGATGACGACGACACCTCGCCTCCGTCGGAGCTATCCGTTCTCCTCGGCCCCGAAAAGAACCTTCCCGACAAGGTCCTGGTGTACCTGAGAAACGATGGCCATTTGGCACCCGGCCGACCGAGGCGCCCGCCGCGGCTGCTTCCCTCCCCGGCCCTCTGCTCACCGGCGGCAATCATCTCCCTGCGCAGGTGCTCCGGCAGCCGCAGCGTGAACCTCTCCAGGTCGCGGTCGAGCCGGACTGCGGCGCTTGAGTGGCCCGTGGAATGCGACCGGACAAGCTTCCCCGCCTTTGGCCGCGACCGCATCGCGCGCCTCTGGGTCCCTATCCGCTGCAGCTCCATCGCCTCCTTCCTGCGCTGCTCAGCCTCCTCGTCGGTCAGCACGTGGATCACTACGGCTGGTACTGGTCGTACGACCGCGATTTCGCTGGAGGTGCTGTTGGCTTCCGGCGCCGGCGGCGGGGGATTAGTCGGCTCGTCGTCGCTGCCGGTGTCCTTGCTGCTGGGGTCAAGGTTGCAGCGGCAGACCGGGCAGGTGACGTGTCTGGCGAGCCACTCGCCGATGCAGTCCGGGTGGAAGGCGTGGCTGCACCTGGGCAGGAGCCGGAGCCGCTCGTCGTCCTCGAACTCGCTGAGGCACACCGCGCACTCGAGCGCCACCGCCTTCTTCCCCACGCGCAGTGCCTTGGCCTCGGCGTACCTCATGGTGGGGAACGCCTCGACCACCGCGGCGTCGAGCCCGCGCGTCCGCCTCTGCAGCCGCCGAGAGATGAAGGTGGACAAGGACAGGTCGGCGGTGGGAACGGAGCGGCCGTCGGACGGCCCGGGGGCGTAGGCGTAGGAGTAGCCGGTGCAGTGGCGGAGGTAGATGATGGATGCGGAGATGAGGACGAACACCGCGATGACGGCGGCCAGCAGTGCGATCATGGTCGTGCTGACGCGTATCTCCTGGTCGTCGGTCGCGTAGTCGGTGCTCCCCTGCTGCTGCGTCATGGTCGGCTGCGCGCTGCCGGCCGACGCGAGGAGCGCGCACGCCATGAGCGCGGCGAGCAGCGCGTGTCCGTGAAGGCGTGGCGCGTCCATATTTCCTCCTAGCTAGCTCGCCTAACTGCGCCTCCGATGTCTCCGACTGGTCTGCGCATGCAGTGTGGACTGTGGAGTCGGCTATATAGGCGGCACAGGGGAGAGCGTTGAAGACAATCGCATCGCGTGTTTTTTCTTTCAGGGGAAAATCGTACCGTGCTCAGTTCGTTTGCGTGTTGTTTCGAGGAGCCGGTGTCCAGGTAGGCGCTTGCTTCTCCTTGCATGAGAGTGGAAGCCGAAAACGTCGCGGTCGCGTGTCTCGCGCCGGGTTTGGCGGGAGGAAGAGCCGCGGGCCAGGTGTGCGTTATCTGGCACTGTTGACTGTCCGACCATCCAGGTGTTCTAGCTGAGCAGGCTGGCAGTGCGAGCGAGGCGTGGACTTTGCATTCGTCAGAATTCAACAACCATACGTATCACGTACTCAGGTCAACGACCAACGGGAGAGTGCTCGTATCGTATCACCCAACTGTCTATGCATGCATGCCGTGTGGTCCCATGCCTATAAATGTTGTAATCCCGGAGATCTAAGTTTCTATTAAACCATGTAGGTCGGATAATAATCAAATAACAAGATTTAAGGATGAAGTATTATTGTTGGACTTTGCTAAACGCGCGGCGCCGCAAGTAATTAGCTCCCGAGCGGCGGCTGCCAGCTCACGCGAAAGCGACATCACGCGCCCAATCCCGACGCCACCAACCGTGCTAGCCCCAACAGACCACTTTAGTGGGTCTCTAGGAAAGCTCTAATTGCCAACCCATCCCCCTGTCCTTTATACACCACATGATGGATCCTTTACAAACCGAGTCTCCTTTACAACAAGTCCCCCATCTGCCACCTTCCAGCTTCTTCTTCCTCAAGAAAAGAACCAGACCAGATCTGAACCAATCCACATCTGAAGCCATGAAAAAAGAACTAGTGGAGTAAAACAACAACAGGTTGGTCATCTTTAACCTCTCTCCCCCGTCCTCCTGTATTCTTTAATCTCAGAAATTTCAACTAGTTTGCAAAAACACACAAGAGATGGAATCTCTCACGGAGGTTTTGATATAAGCACATAGAACATCAAACAAACAAGATACTTGTCCAGAAAAAGAGGGTACTAAAACTACAAGAAATAAACAAGTATCCAAATAGATCCTAGGTGACCAGAATATCATGACTGGACATTCTTTCTGATGCAACCCGTCCTACGGACGCTCCTACATCTACACCACCAAGTCTCCCAAGTGGACCCATGACTCGTGCTCGAGCCAAGCTTCTCCAAGCTAAGGTGAGTTCGCTCTTCTACTCATGTGACTTCGATACACCCCTGGATGGCTTGCTACTTCATGCCCCGACACTATGAATCATCAGGTACGAAAACACGAGCCAGGGGAGCGACACAGCAGCCAACAGCTGCCAGGAGACCACGGTACTACCGGCCCTAGAAGCGGTACTACCGCTCATGGACGGCGGTACTACCGCCCCGGATAGAGAGATGGACCCGAAGCCCCAGATCCCACCGGTACTGCCGCACTCAGCAAGCGGTACTACCGCGCGCACCTGAAGACTCACGCCAAAGCCTCTACCCGCTCCAGTACTACCGCACCCTTCTAGCGGTACTACCGCATCAGAACGGTACTACCGCTCGACCGACCGGTACTACCGGACACCCCAGGGCCTGCGCGCTCCAGCTGGACCCTTTAGCCTTGTAACACACCCTTTTGACACTTTAGTTGCCTAAACTACCCCTGAACTTGTGGTTGGCCTATATATAGGCCCCTACCTCTATTGTAAACCCTAGGCATGATATTGGAATTAGTGGAAACCCCTTGTGGATCTATCTAATTCTTGCCTCATGCTCCTTGACCAAGGAGCACCAATATCTCAAAACCTCGTTGGAGTTTGCATCGTGCCTCCGCGTTGTACAAGGCCTAGGCATCGGAGTCCCTTTGCCTAGACGTCAAGATCTCACCGAGTCTCCCATCTCGTTGTGCCGGTTCGAGAGAGAATCCTCCGCCCGACGCCGATCCTAGGGATTGCGCCGGACCGGTCACCGCCAGCGTGCGCTATTGGTGTGTATCGTGGTTTTGTGTGTGTGTGTGTTCATCACGTTCTTCGTGCGTGCGTTCGTCGTGTTCATCCTCCCCTCCTCTCCCCGCACTCCACCCTCAATTTGAAAGGGAATCGTGAAAGATCGGGCCACCCTAGAGGTTTGCCCTCAACATATTGGTATCAAGAGCTTCGTTGCTCACGAATTGCCCCACAAAATTTTCTTCTATCCACCAAAAATTCGAAAATCCCCAAAAAAGAGCCCCAAATTTGCCTTCGGATCGATTTCTGGATTTGGTGCGTTTTTCGTGGTTTTGGTCCATAGATCTGTTGCTTGGGGTATCGATCTACCTTCTTTGTGTGTCCCTAGCCCAAATTTTGTTCAGTTTTCCGGCAATTTGAGGATTTTTGGGTCGATTGTGCGTTCAATTTCGAGATCCACGCGCCCAGGAATCTGCAAAGCGGTACTACCACCAAAACAAGCGGTACTACCGGCTGATCACAGCGGTACTACCGGTCACCGGTACTACCGGACATTTTGAGCGGTACTACCGCCCCTGTCTGACAAGAAATTTTTCACCCCATTCCTGTTTGCTAATTTTCGTATTGGCTTGTTCGTATTTCGCGTGCGTGTCGCCCAACTAACTTCAAGCTTCCGCAATAAGATTCACATCCCGCGCTCATCAACACCGCGACACCGAACATCATCCCCAACATCGGTAGCAAGTCGTCAATACCAAAGGTATAACTTGATCCACCTTGTTAACCCTTCTTCCTTGTGTGTATCTATCCTATGAGAGCAGCTCATTTTGTGTTTGCCTAAGCATTGTGCACTTGTCCTTGGAAAGTGAGAGTGTGAGAGCAAATACAAGAGTTAACATAGTAGTATAGAAAGGGAGAAAAAGAATCAAAAAAGAGAAAAAGAAAAGGCAAAAGAACAATAGAAAGATACAAAGTCTCCCAATACAAAGATAGTCTCAAGCTTGTAAGCAAAGAGAGAAAAAGAGCGCGACCGAGGCAAGGGGCTTGTTCGTCTGTGGTACCAAAGTTCGCAGGCCAGCGCATGGCAGTACCTAAGGTTCCTGAAATTACCGCGTTTCAAAAAGTTGGGCCGCCAACTACTGAGAGGGGCCATTTCGAGGCAAATTCATCTCACCCCTGCCAAATACAAACATTCCATTAAACCGCCCCGTGAAGTAGACGGTCGGGACCCACATGTCGGTCATCTGTCCGTGACGCGGGCGCCAACGTGGCAATCTCTTAGGAAAATCGAGCAGCTAAGTGGATTGGATGCGTTGACCAATTTCACAAATCCATTCCTAGCTTTCCCCTAGCACCGGCGGCGTCAGAATCTACCCTCCAGGCAGGACGATCCCTTCGGACATTTGACTTCTGGGGCCAATTTGATGCGCCCAGTTGCTGTGCCCAGTCGCTGATACCGAGCTCCAATGGCGCATGCCATAGCCGACATTGCGAGGCTCTAGCCCGCCTCCACCGCCGACGAGCCGAGCAGTTCGGAGGATGGAAGATCCTACTATCAAGGAAGAAGAAGTTCTAGCTACAAGCTTAAGCTTAAGCTAAATAGAACTAGTTATCACACATCTCCTTGATCTTCCTAATCTTAGCCCTATGCGCATCTTCCTGCGAGAGCAAGGATCGAATCGTCTGCTCCTTCCTTTTAGCATCTTCCTTGCATAGCTTCAATTGTTTCTCTTCATCTTTCCTTATGCACTTGTCAATACTCGTAGTTGTGAACTGCAGGAATTTGGCCTGGTGAAGATCCTTCCTTGCTTGAGTCAGTTCTTGCTCTGCTTTAGCCTTCAGGGCCAATGCCACGTCCCTCTCCTTCTCGACTTTGCTAACCTTGTCTTCCACCCCCATGAGATCTCGCTTATACTTGGCCGTGTCAACTGGTTCCCATAGCTTCATCTCAACACTGTCAAGAAGTGAGCTGAATGCGGATTCTTTGAACTCAACAGTCATTTCCCATAGTTTGTCCAGCGTTTTCTGCATCGATTTGGGCCACTCTGGATCTACCCATTTGACAACACCGTAACTTCTGCCTCGCATCATTACACGATGTCCTTGACATCGTAGAAACCTCCTGCCTGCGTTTCGTCCTTCGAACGCTACCAATTTAGCGGGCACATATCCATGTTTACATAGCAGAGGACTGTCTTCATCCGCTAAACTGTGATAGTCGGTGTCATACATCGTCTGGTTGGCCTAACACATCATACGCGCATGAGTAAACGGAGTAGATCTGGCTCAAAAAATAGATAACTAGCCACGGATGATAGAGATAGAGATGAGACGACTCACATCGAAATCACCGTCCCTGTCGTCACGACGTGTTTCC